>PVIU01008197.1:0-85240 GCA_004026605.1 Ondatra zibethicus | reverse complement strand
GATCCACCATATGAACTGAATGGGATCCACTGTATAAACTGGATGGGATCCACTGTTTAAACTGAATGGGATCCACCATATGAACTGAATGGGATCCACCATATGAACTGAATGGGATCCACCATATGAACTGAATGGGATCCACCATATGAACTGAATGGGATCCACTGTATAAACTGGATGAGATCCACTGTATAAACTGAATGGGATCCACTGTTTAAACTGAATGGGATCCACCATATAAACTGAATGGGATCCACTGTATAAACTGAATGGGATCCACTGTATAAACTGAATGGGATGTTCCCTTGATCTGCAGTTCTCACTCTCTAGGACTGTGAGCCATTCATTTCTCTTGTGTAAAAATTACTCAGTCTAAGAAGCATTTTGTTCGAGCAGCTGGAACTGAGTGAGACAGGTGACAGTGACTTACTCAGTGTGACAGTAACTGCACAAACTGTGTCTGCGGGCTGTTGGAATTCTAACCTGCAGTTTGCAGCCCGTGCCTTAAGGCAAAGTAAAAACATGCATAGAAAGCAGTGCATGACAGTACTGCAGCAGTGTTAGCCTTCGTTAGTGCAAGGCAGTTTGCATTTTATATATATACTTCAAGCTCCTCCACATAAGCCTGCCTGAAGTATGTACACAAGGCTATGTCTAATTACAGTGAGAGACTTAACCCAAGAGGACTTTCCCCGAGTAATACACTTCCAGCTTCCTCTGGCCTTTTTACCCCCTCCACATTATTTCTGCAGAGGGGGAGGTGTTCTCTGGAGCCATCACTGGCTCTATGCTGGTCTTTCATCTTGGCCTGGATACACCATTTAAAACATGTGGTGCAAGGCACAATTGGTTACTGCTGGCTGTCAGTTTAATAGCACCTAGATTCAGCTGGGCACCTAAGAGAGAGTTTCTAGATTGAGTTCATTGGTGTTGGAAAACACATCCTAGATAACAGTGTCAACATGACGTGGTGTGTGCGGGCTCCCAGGCCAGACGAGGGACAGTAGAGCATTCATTGCCCATGTCCCGGACATCTCCCAGAGAGCATGGACAGGAGTGGGGCTTCTCCCTGGGCTAATCAGACCTAAACCCACTCAACTCCAAAGAGACAAAGGCCATGCCAAGTTAGAATCGATTAAGCTTGTTTCCCTGCCAGAGAACCGGCTCGTCAGAAATCATGTGGCCAGCAGCAGTCTGCTGACCTAACTGGCCTGCTTGGAGAGGCCCTGCCTCCCTGCCACTTCCTCCCTGCACCACCTCCCACAGGCTTCTCAATGGGGCATTAAAAGCCACATAAGCAACTTATGTGCATTAATCAGGCTCGCAGATGCGAGAATTAGGTGCATCCCCCCCTTGTTTGTCCTCCCCTCCCCATGCTTGAGGAAATAGCTGACCTCTGACATAATCTCCAGGGCTGTACTCAAAGCTCCTCAGCTCCCCTGCATCCTGGCTGATTTGGGTCAGGGTAACCCATAGGGTTGGAGTTCCAGACTGAACAGGAGTGAGACAGCAGCTGAGCTCCTGACTGCAGGCGCGTGCGACCTGTAGATGTTTCAAGCTCCTGCTGTCAATGCTTTCCCCATTGATGAGCTCCGAACTGTGGGCCAAGGCAAGCCCGTCAGCCTTAAGTCAGTCGTTAGACGTTTTGTCACTGGGGCAAGAAAGGGCACCATATGGGCACACCTCTCTCAGAGAAATTCATTCTGACAGCCAGACACGAAACTTCTTACACCCCAGCCTCACATCAGGCGGGCCAAGCTCTCTTACCACACATTTTCTTCATCCAGTTATAAACGGAACAAGAGGCCAGCAACAATGCCGGGACATGAGCAAGGTAGATGGGGGCAGCCCTTGCCTTGCTTGTCAGGTGTGTGTGCATGTGTGTGCATGCATGTGTGCATGCACTCGCTTGTCCTAGCTGTGGGTAGTCCTTTAGCCAGGAAACAGACAGGAAAGACTTCCACTTAGACAGTGAGATACTATAATTTTCCAGTCTTTTATTAAAATAAATTTAATTTACTTAGAAAATAGCATACAATTACATATTAAAAAGGTTTACCTATGGGCAATTATTTTTATATAGGACATATTTTTAATTATTATATTTGTTTTGTAAAACAGAAGCATACAGTCTACCATCTAGATTATTGGTTCTCGACCTTCTTAATGTTGTGACCTTTTTAAATACAGTTCCTCAACTATAAAAATATTTTTGCTGCTACTCAGCTGTGACTTTGCTGTCATTACGAATCATAGTGTAAATATCCGTGCTTTCCAATGCTCTTAGGTGACCCCTGGGAGAGAGCCGTTTGACCTTCAAAGGAGCTGTGACCCACAGGTTGAGAACTACTGACCTAGATACACCTTTTTCTCTGGGAAACCTATCAATGTTGGATTTTACTGATGCATGCATTCTCCATTAATGTATTTTTTTAAAGGCCTACGTCATGTTAATTACTTATGTCTATGATTGTGTGTATATGTGTGTGTGTGTGCACATGTGCATGCCACAGCTCTTGTATGAAGGTCAGAGGACACTCTTGGGGGTCGGCCCTTTTTCTCCACTCTGGGGACTCTGGGGATTGAACTCAGATCATCAGGCTTGGCAGCAGGTGCCTTCACCTGTTGGGCCACCTTACACGTACTCTGATAATATTATGAACTCATGCTGACATCTGTCTCATCTAGAAGGCTGTAGATTGTCCATATAATACAGCTGTTAACTAAACACAGTCTTACAACCAGCATGCAACCCTTGTACGTGCTCCTCCTTCCTCTAGACCCAGTGTAGGGACTCCGAGGGAAACAGAGAGGAACCCCAGGTTACAATCCCATTGACCCGTTCAACTCATGCAAGAAGATCACATCCACTTACTCAGGCCAGAGACGAACTCTCGGAAGTTAATTAAGGAGTCCCCGTTCTCATCTAACAGCTGGAACAAGCGGGAGGCCAGCACATCCGAGTGAGTGCCGCACGCCCAGGGAAAGAGAAGCACGAACATGCCCTTGAATTGCTCAAAGTCGATGCGGTACTGCTCCAGGTAAGGCAGGCTGGGGTCGTGCCTGTCCAGGGCATTGCTGCTCCCACCCCAGTAGCAACTGGTTAGATGTTCAGCCTAAAAAACGATACAGAGCGGTCACTCCCGCTCATCGAGTCCCAAATCACATAGTGTTACCCCCAGTGTTAGGTCTGCAAGCGTGTGCTCTTCCTGCCATACACAGCTATGCTAACTTGAGAATCCGGGTGTCTAAGAGATGTCGGGGAGAGCATGAAGAGCTAGGCCAGCAATAGCTTCCTGATGCTCTGCATAGAAATCAGTGTCTAATTCCAAGAATGCAGGACCATTCTGCACTGATCTAGCGAGTCAACGCACATTTGGCTTACCCGCCAAATAGAGAGATAATAGCGCCCTCTAGTGACTAGGAGGTAAGTGAGCACATTGGGGAAACCCCAAGTCCCAAACTGCTCCCCTAGGAGCTGCCACAGGATGCTGGTGCTGTCCTTTATGTTTGTCCTTGGGGTCTTTCTGAACTGCACCAACGAGTCACATTTAGATCTATTGGTGGCTTTTGTTTTTGAGACAATATTTCATGCAAGCTCAGTTGGTCTCAAATTTGCTCTGTAGTCCAGGATGACCTTGAACTCCTGAAGCTCCTGCCTCAAACTCCCAGGCATTGGGCTGAGAGGCATAAACCACCACATCTAGCTGCAGATTTAGGCCAGAGGGTAAATTAGAGATTGTGACAAGATTGTTTCTTGTGTGATAGAGCATGGTAAACCTTTCCCTGCCAAATGCCACATTATAATCCGAGACATTGACAATAACAGTGACAAAAATGGTTTTGTAGAAGAAAAGAATTATATTAAAAATGATTAGATTGTTATTTTTCTAGTACTAATAGTAGCTTAATGTAAAACACAGAATTAAACCCATAATGCTCTTCCCTAGACGTGTAGACAGTTCTCGTTAGGATTTGGGTGTGAACCATCCCCACAACACATCTGTATGTTAAAAACTTAGTCCCAGCCGGGCAGTGGTGGCACATGCCTTTAATCCCAGCATTTGGGAGGCAGAAGCAGGCAGATTTCTGTGAGTTCGAGGTCAGCCTGGTCTACAAGAGCTAGTTCCAGGACAGGCTCCAAAGCTACAGAGAAACCCTATCTCAAAAATCAAACAAAACAAACAAACAAACAAACTTGGTTCCCAGACGATAGATCTGATCATCGAGAGGTGACTGAATTGTGAGAGCCAGGCCTTCATCAGTGGATGATTGGCCTTACTGAGCCATAATAGAAACTTCTGGGAGTGGAGGCTAGTTGAAGGAAGTGTGTCAAGTCTTGTCTTGGACCATCTGTTGGTGTATTTCTGTCCCCTGGCTGCCATGATGCGGTGACTTCTGTCCTCCTGGCCCCTTTACCACAAAGCTTTGCATCACCACAGCCCAGGACCGAAGAGCAGGCCAACCACAGCTCAGCAGACTTCTGAGACAGCAAATTCAAACTAACCAGGCCTCCTAACATAGCAAACTTCTTCTTTGAGCTACATAGTATTTTTCTTTAAGGGTGACTTGGGGCTTAGAAGGAGAAATTAAAAGAATTCCAGGTAGAATTTAAACTTGATCACTGCTATTCTATGGAGTTTTAGAAATCCAGGTTCTGTGTTCTGAGGTCCAAGAAGACAACCCATCAGGTGAGGAAATGAGCAAAAACACCAACGTATATTAATATTAATTAATGCTAATAATTGTATATTAGTGCTAATAATTGTATATTAATGCTAATAATTGATTTGTTTTTCCTATTAAGTATGACAGCTTTGTTCTCCCGGCTCTGCCTTCTTCCTTGTGCATGTTGGGGACCTATGGAACCCCTAGACCACCTAATAGAAAGCTTCAGAAGTCCTAGAACAGTTAGAGCAGGGTCTTTCATCTCTTTGCGTGGACTTGAACTTACTTTGAGACTCACCTTGAAAAGAGCGTACAGTTCTTCCAGCTCGTCGATGGTGAATGAGGTCTCTGTCACGATGGTCCGTACCTATAAAGCACAAGCACAGTGACCCCCACAGACTCACAACGTGCCATGTCCAGAGAGCCTCTAAGTTCTTCTTTCAAGTTCCGCGAAGTTGAAACTGAGGAGCCAGCAGGAATGTGCACAAGGAGGGGCAGAGTGAGGTATCACCCCCCCGGACCCCTGCCCTTCAGAGGACTTACCACGTTGCGTTTGGTGGTGTCCTCCAGGGTCTGGATGACTTTCAACCTCTGCTTGAATCTCATCTGTTCAATCAAATCTGCCCGGATTGTTCCAAATTTCTAGAAAGGAGCAATATTGGTGTTTCTGAAAAAATGTGCTAAGGTATATAGGGACACCTGCAGATTGGCGGAAATGTTCACGACAGGATAATGGCTCTCTCCACAACAGTGACCTAGTCTAGATTTTACACTGGAAAGCCACTTGGGGACTATGAGTTACTAATCCAGAGATTCTCCTCACATATCAGAGGCGGAACTAAATTTCAGTCACGTGTGCTTTCCTTGAGTCGATAGCCTATCCAGAAGGAAGCTCGGATGTGAGGCTGTGCGTGAAGGCATGCGTGTCTGATGGGCAAAGGGATCATCTGCCCTAAGGCTGAGGGACGTAGAGCCTGGGAGGAGCGCTTGTCAATCTCCATGCTCCTTTAGCATCCGTGGGGCCAGAAATCCACAGGGGCATTCGGTGAGCTGGCCATCTCTTCAAGGCTAGCCTGCCTAGCACTGCCTGCATGTCCTTCCGTCTCAGAGAAGAAAGACATCACAATTATTTCCACTAAACAGCCCAGTTCAGGGGTTGGTAAGGATTGTCATTAATGATGAAAGGATTCATTTAACGGTGGCTGAGAGAGAGAAGCTCCCAGGGGAGGGAAGTCTTTGGGTCCCAACAGCAGCTCAGTGAGCCTCTACGGTGACTGTGGGAGGTGGGCGATGGCTCACCCAGGAAAGGGCTTGCTGCTCAGGGTTGAGGACTTAAGTTCTAATCCCCAAAAGCCTCACAAAAAAATACCAGTACTTGGAAGACAGAGACAGGGGGACTTATGGAGCCTTCTGGAAAGGTAGCCAGAGTGTGGGGCTCCATGTTCAGCAAGAAGATCTTGTCTCAAAAAAGTAAGGTGGAAAGTGATTGGTGGAAAAAACTGACATTAACCTCTGGCCACCACATGCACTTACACACACACACACACACACACACACACACACACACACACACACACACACACACACGAGTAACCATCAAAGGCCAAGTTTAGTGGCACAGGCCTTGCTAAGATTTTCTAGGATTCAAGAGGCTGAGCTAGAAGGATTAACCACTTCTGGGACAGGGCAAGGTGGTGCAGAGGTTCCTTCATCTTGTATTCTTGTTGAGGCCTTTGCAGTATTGACTAGAATTTGGAATCCTTGATGGAGAACCCCATGGAAAATTACCCAGCTCTATTCTAGAAACCCGAGGCCAGGATGTTCTAATTAACTTATCTAATTTGCTTTAGCCTGCTTGTGTGGAACCCCTTATAGCTAACTATCTCAGTGCCTGTTAAACTGTTTGTTTCTGTGAAACTGCCAACCGAGATACCAGGACGTGGTTTCTGCCTTTAAAAGCCCAGTGGTCTGGACATTCGAAGCCACATCTAGCTCCCTGAATACCTGGGTGTGGTCCCGGTTGACTGGAATCAGGATTTTTCAATTGGCCATAAACCATGACTGAGTGGTCATCTCTAGTGAGATGCTGGTAATGATTAAAGGAAAGGCCAAAAGACATGACAATACTTTTTCTCAGTAAAAAAAAATAAATTAAAAATACATAAGTAAATAATTGTCATATCTGAAACTACATACTTCAGGGGATTTCTAACTACCTAGTGTGGGAATGGAGAACGAGTCATCTACGAAGGTTTCTCATAATGGCTCCTCAATCCACTGAGTGCAAATCTGACATGCTTCTAGATCATATGTCAAAGGGCCATAGCTTGTCATACCACTTACAACAAGTTAAGGCTCATGAGAAATCCCGGAATCCACTCAGCGTCCATCTCTGAGAGCAAAACTGTTAGCTCATAGGCAGTAGCCTGCCTCCGACAACCAATTCTCACAATGTAAAAGGGGACGGGGTTTCTGTCTGTTCCCAGACTCATGTCTAAACTTAATCCCCATTTGCCGCAGCATTGACAGGAAGGGCCTTATCTACAGGTGTTTAGGTTAGAAAGGATGCTATGGAAAGGGCTTGCAGAAGCAGGTTCTTTCTCCTGAACTTCTGCCCCTTGAGGACATGGTTCCTCCCACTGGTAGGACACAGATGGTATCCAAGGAAAGAGAAAGATGAGGCTGTAATACATTAAGCATCTGACCTTAGGCTTCCAAGGCTCTAGAACCATGAGAAATCCATCCTTAGTTTTTTTTGAATCAGTTGGACTGTTGTATCTATGACGACAGCGTAAACTGGATTGAGACACAGTAGGAGAGGCAGTATGGGACCCATGCCTAGCTGAGCTGAGTAGAAACACTGGGAGGCACACCTACCTCGTAGGATGTTCCTATGAGTCTGAAGATGTCCACTGCAGGGTAGGGCCCCGCGTCGTCACTGAGCAGCGAGTGGAGATGAGGGATGGGAGGCAGGGTGCTGTCTTTGTTGGTCACACTGTCTAAGTACCTTGTAAGACATGAGCCAGCTGTCACCGGACAGGAACTGGAATGCCTCAGTTACCCATCTCAGATTGTACATATTAAATCAAAAACCTACCATTTCCTTGTTTCTGTTGTTTGTTTCTCTCTTTCTCTTTGAAGCCCTGGGGATTAGATCTAGCGCCTTCCGCATGCTAAGCAACCCTACGGCCCCAGTTCCCTTTCTACTTTTTATTTTGAGACTGGTTCTCACTAAGTTGGCAAGGCTGGTTTTGAATATATGATTCCCCTGCCTCAGCCTTCTGAGCAGCTGGGATTACATTGAGCAACACCAGGCCTTACTAAGATTTTCTTAACAGCAGAAAGAAACACCTCTGGGGCTGGAGAGATAGAGCTTTGCCTGCTCTTCCAAAGGTCCTGAGTTCAATTCCCAGCAACCACATGTGCTCTCAACCATCTGTAATGAGATTCGGTGCCCTCTTCTGGCCTGCAGGGATACATGCAGGCAGAACACTGAGTACATAATAAATAAATAAATCTTTAAAAAAAAACTTTTTTAAAAAAAGAAAGAAACATCCTTTCCCTTTAAAGGAAAAGAATATTGGGCTCTAGAGACGGCTAGAGGGCTAAGGGCACTTGCTCTACGGTCCTGTCACAAGCCAGGTGCCCTGCACACTGCAACTCCAGCTCTATGGGAGGCAAAGACAGAAGCCAGGAGGCTCTCTGGGGTTCACTGGCTTCCAACCTCACCAAGGGAACAGCTTTAGGGAGGGACCCTGCCTCAAAAGGCGTGGTGGTGAATGATAGACAAAGAGATGCCCAGTGTCCTTTGCATATGCTCACAGGGGCAGCTACCTGCACAGATATACACATAAACATTGTACACAACCAGATAATAAATATACCTTAAAAAATGGAAAAGAATATGTCCTTGGTCACAGAGGATAATAGGTCTTTTGATCAATTAAGTCAAGCTCGTGAGGTGGCCTCAAGGTCAGACATAGCATACCTTCCCAGAACCGTCATGGCCTCCCCGTCGTCCTTGCAGTTGAGAAGCTTGTCCACGTTGGCGTCCAGCACAGCAAGGGCCAGCTGGAATATCACCTTGATTCCTTCATAGAAGAAACAGTCCACGACCACCACCGCACTCTCAAACGGCATCACACTGAGAAACAGCGTAAGGAACCATGACAGGGAGATGGTAGAAATCACGCCCAGGTCCTGCATGCAGTCGTACAGCTGTGGGACATAGTCTCGTGCCAGCTCCTCGAAGACTCCCTGGTCCACCAGGGCCCCTAAGTGGGCGACAGGAAAGGATCGGTTAGCCCTGCACCTTCCTGGAGAACCAGATCAAACGGATGGGCTGTGTTTGACTTTTGTTTCTGTTGCTATGACAGAACGCCCCGAGGAAAGCAGCTTAGGGGGAAGGCTTGAATTCAGCGCACAGGTCCAGGATACAGTCCATCACTGCAGGTAATTCGAGGCAGCATGAGCATGGCAGCTCTCACACCCACAGACGAGCAGAGAAAAATGAGATTGTTCATGCTTAGCGCTCAGCTAGCCTTCTCTACGCCCACGCAACCCAGGCCCCCAAACAGGAATGGTGCTGTCCACACAGGCTGGGGCTTCTTACATTAATTAAGGCAGTTAAGACAATCCTCCTTAGATATCCCCACAGGCTCACCTAATCTGGACAATGCCTCATTGAGGTTCTCTTCCCCGGTGAGTCTGGGTTATGACAAAGCGACAGTAAGAACTGACCATCGCACTGATAAGCCCTTGTTTATGCAAATACTCTTTAGCTGTGGGGCACCAGGCATGAATTGCCTTTCAAAACTATTTTTTTAATACTTATTTATTTATTATGTAAAGAGTGTTCTGTCTGAATTTTTGCCTGCTGGCCAGAAGAGGACACCAGATCTCATTATAAGACCGTTGTGAGCCACCATGTGGTTGGTGGGAATTGAACTCAGGACCTCTTGAAGAGCAGTCAATGCTCTTAACCTCTGAGCCATCCATCCTTCAAAGTTTTATTTTTTTTTTTAAAGAGACTCTAGCTGTACACGTTTACCACTGGCTTGCTGGACGTTTTAAGCTGGTGCCATACGGATCTTTTTCCTGGAATTGGAATCACCCAGGAGACACACCTTTTAGCATTCCCAGGAAGTTGTTACTGGAGAAGTTTAACTAGGATGTGAGGGGCCACCCTAAATGTGGGCATCACTGTCCTAAGGGCGTGGTCCTGGACTAAACACAAAAGGGGACATCAGACTGAGTACCGACATTCATGTCTCTGTTTGCCGAGCAGGACCCAGTGTGATGGTTGCCTTGTGCCCCCTCTGCTGTGACTTCCCCAAACGGTGAACTGTAGGGGAAACTCAGAGCCACAACAAACCCTTCCTCCCTTCAGCTGGGTTTTGGCTCCGAGGAGATGAACTAACAGGATGCTACAATCCTTTCCCATTGAGACAGGCTAAGGTGTTTAACCACAGCCACACACACCTACAACTCTGGTGTTGTAGTAGTCGGGAAGCATCCGCTCACACAAGGCCACGAGGAGCCAGAACGCCTCCTCCTCCTTGGCATAGAGAAGCAGCACTGAGGTGACGATGTTCATGGCCTAAAGGGAGGAGAGAGGAAGCCGTCAGCCACAGTCCGCTTACAGCGGGTGGATTTTCACAGACGCCATCTTCATAACTGTCGAGGGGCTATGTCCTCTCTGAGTTACTCCAACCTGGAAGCCAGCAGAACTTCAGGGCATGTTATTCGGCAAGCAGCTTCTGACTCTGTTTTGAGAATGAAGGGTGATTGTGCACCCGCGTGAACCCTCAGACTTGAGGATGCAATGGGAGCAGCTGCCACCACCCTGGTTTCTGATACCCAGTGAGTGCATGCAGGACAAGCAGGCAGAGGACTCCGGGTCGCCCCATGGTTATCCCCCTGTTGACAAGGCTGACTGGTCTGCACCTCCACCCGCCCATCCAGCTCTGGATTTCTTGCTCCCATGCGGGCTTGCCTGTTTCCCTCTACAGGTCTGTCAAACCTGTGACCCTCAGCACCTGACGCTACCTCAGCAGCTTCCTCCTGGCAGCAGAACTGGATCCCTTATCAACACCGGCTCTATTTACATTCACGTCAGTCTGTGACTGAAAACAGAGACTCTTCCACTGCCTCTTTAACCCTCAGGATCCATTTCACAACCCAGACAGACTAACAGACTCTATGATGTTTGACATGAGAGTTAATAGTAGTAATCAAGATTGGAATTAAAACCTTGTGTTGAGCTGGGTCAGACTGCCACGAAGGAGGAAGTAGCTGGCAAATTGCTGCCATTGAGCCCTCGGCACCTTGTGGAGTTATTGTTATTCAGGAAATTCTGGAATTATGGAGAGACACACGTGTGTTTGTCTATGTCTTTGATATAGTTCACTCACAACATTGACCAGAAAAGAAAGAAGGGAAGAAAAACAGAAAGGGAAGAAAGAAGGAAGGAATAAAAATTAGTCTTTCTTGCAGGTGCCAATAAACTCCCAAGAAAAGCCAGACAAATAAGCTTAGGATTTCCATGCCACAAAAGCTTGCTGAGTATTCTGTGTTCTGTTTGCTTAGGCTCTTCAGAATGGAAGGCTATTAGTCCTCTCAGCAATTGCTCAGGGGCTTCCCTGGCACCACAGTTTACCTGAGTCAGGCATGTGCAGGCAAGCCTCTACCCCCAAACCTGTTTAACAAAGCTCTCAGCCTGCTAAATCCTTCCAATATTCTTAATCCTTAACTCAGGGGAGGTAAATATTTCCCTTTCACCTTCCATAAACAGTTCCTATAACAAAGTACACAGGGCTCCAGGCTGTCCGCAGAGAACAAGGCAACCTTTCAGAACTGGAGCCCTCCTCCCTGATTTCCATCTAGGAAAAGATGCTCATGATGAACAAAGGTGATTTAAATTCTAAAGTAACCAGATTTTATTAAAAGATATTATCAGAAAGCCCAGAATCACTAAGCGGCTCAACGGTAACTGTCCCTTAATTAAAAAAATGAAGATCAAAAGATAAAAATGAATTCCATTTTGTCAGAAGCCAAGTAGCTTCTGAGTTTCCTTTGATCTTCCAGAAACCAATACCCACTCATCAGAGTTGTGCAATATAAATCCCCTAAAAGGTGTTTAACTGAAAAGGTTCTTTCTTGCAAGCCTTGTTGTTCCAAGGAAAGTGGTTATTAAAATTCCACATGAGAATTAGCCTGTGGGTTCTAGCCCAAGGTCACAACCAAGGTCAGTTCCTCAGCCATTCAGGCAAGACAGAGGTCCATGGCTCTAATTTCTCATGGGTTCTGTATGAGGCGTGAGAGTCAGGGGAGCTATGGGACAAGCTCACCAGCCTTGAATGCTGCCACCAGAGAGAAAAAACATCACTATAAAGTTAATGAATGGATTGGGAGATACATTTCAATTAAGTACTATTAAAAAGATGATGTAGCATAGGGAAATAGGTGCACGTGCATGTGTGCATGTGTGTGTGTGAGAGAGAGACAGAGACAGAGAGAAAGAGAAAGAGAGAAGAAAAGAAGAAAAAGAAATGTGTGTATACATGTACATGTAGGAGAAAGATGAGTGTGTCTAAGAGTTACGTCTCCTTCAGCTTTTCCACGGACGGTCCAGGAAGATCCACCAATAATGTGGTCTTTGCGTCTAGGATCAACTGTCTTGTAGTTTCCTAATGGTCACTCATGCTCGAGGTACCCATACAAGACATTATTTTAATTTTGTGTGGGTGATATTCTTTTTGTTACACTGCGTTAAAACATTCACTTCAACCTGTGTTAAAGCATGGCTCTAGTGTGTGAAAAGCTGTATGTTCAGTGGTGTAAGCAGTCACGGCTTAAGAAGATGCAGTAGGGCACTCCTAACAAGCATGGCCATGCAGCTGAGTTCTGTGCCCCTAGGATGCCACAGTAGGCAGGTCAGGGGTCATCAGAAGACCCTCACTAAGGACCCGAACTGCAGCGCCACCATTGGCTCCCTTCTCATGGTTATCTATCATGGTGGTGGTACTCCGCGGGAGACCTTGCCAACATCCAGGGGGGTTTAATCTTCGGAGTGGGGGTTTATACTGTGGCCTGGTGGATGGGAGTCGGAGATGGTGCCGAACAGGCAGCACAGCACTGGGCAGCTCCCTGGACCAAGGATTCCCTTGCTGTAGAAACAATGCGCTCCCACTGAGAAACCACTCCGTGCACTTGGAGATGATGGAAAAGCACTTCGCTAGTGTGTGTGCGCATGGTGGACTGGACTTAACGCCTGAGATGGCCTTGGCCCCCATGGGACTTTACTAACTTCTATGCCCCTCAGGGCTACGCATTTCGCACACACTGTCGTCCTTAAAGCTCCTTCAGGTCCCAGCTTCAGTCACACTGGGAACAACTGAAACAGAGACAGGGCTTGTGAGTCTGGCCATTGGGCCAATGGAGGCTCAGCAAAGACAGCATCACTGTTATTTTTTAAGTACACCAGGGCTGTTCTTTCAAAATAGTGTTCACCTGACAGGACTCAACACTGGCTGTGACCCTGAGCTGCCCCTCGAGCTAGCTGCCTGCTGGAGGCGTGTTCTTTGGGGAAGGGCCTGATGGCTGACCAGCTCTGGTGAACAGATATTGACTTCCCAGGATCATGAATTTTGCTTATCTCTAAAGGTCTGGTTAGCATACTACTTATCTTCGGGGTATTAGGGAACAGCACCCCCTTAGCCACATTGTATTTTGTGTGATTGAATGTCTCCTAAGCAGATCATTAACCAAAAACCTTTACAACATCCATTCTACCAATGAGTTTCTCCTACAGCTCTCTAACCCACAATGACAATAGTGTTGAGGTTGAGGCACCCTGCTGTGCTGACTCCATCAGCACAGAGAGAGCCTTCCTCCCCCATTATCTGCTGGCAAACAAAACAAAAGAAATGTTTACTTTGTTGGAGTAAATGTTAGGCAGGAGGTTAGCTCTGCAGAGGACTGACCAAGGAGGCCTGGACATAATGGAGGTGGGTCAGCCCGGAGTCTCCCAGACAGAGGTAAGGACCAAGCTGACAGGGGAGGGGCCTAGCCAGCACAGAGGCCTCCAGGAGAAGGGGTACAGAGTGTTGTTGCTGTTTCCCCACGTAAACCTTTCAGCTTTGGGGTCCTTACCCCAATATGCGTACCCTGGCTTCCCACCTGTCTCCTTACAGCAGACTGGAATCTGTGTAGAGCAGGGTTTTGAGAAAAAGCAGCCCCTTTCCTAAGAGTGATCACGCTGAGGGAGGAAAGATGGCGGGAGAACCCGGAGAAGCGGATTGTAAGCCCTCTGCCTGCTGGGTTCCGGGCCATTGCTGCTAGGCTGGGCCAGCTCCGGCTTCCTTGCTTACTCTAAACTCCTGGC
Organism: Ondatra zibethicus; assembly: GCA_004026605.1. Classification (NCBI taxonomy): domain Eukaryota; kingdom Metazoa; phylum Chordata; class Mammalia; order Rodentia; family Cricetidae; genus Ondatra; species Ondatra zibethicus. Next base: position 71,184 of record PVIU01008197.1, on the reverse strand, counting down.
TGGTTGATCTGGTATCTGAATGCTCCCCTGTCAGGATCATAGGAACTGAGGTTGGATCAAAATTGGAGGACACTTTGAGGCCTCCCCAGACATAAACTCATACCTGGCAATACCCAATGTTGGGATTGCGAAAAGCATAAGCCGTTAACACTCTCCTCAGAGCGGCGATGCCCATTTCGTTCTGGAAGGCTGGGTGTTCTGGGAGGGAGCGGTGTAAGTCTCTCTCAATCTCCTCGGTGGCGAGATTGTATTTTCCCATAGACTTCTCCACTAGGTCCTCATAGTACCCGGGGTGTGTGGCTTTTTCATTGATGGCCCCTGGGAAGCACACAACAAACAGGACATCAAAAACGCTGAAGTCCCACTCTTCCGCTATAGATAGCACGGGTTGGCTGACTCTGCTTTCCCACCCGTCAAAGGAAATCGAAAGAAAGAAAATCACCTTGAAGGGTGTTTTCACTGACATCTAGACTGGCTGTTTGCCCGTGCCTCCTTCCCTCTCAGTCCCTCAGCAACATGGTTGCTCCACCTTCCCACACAAGCTAGAGGGCCACAGAACTGCGCTCCAAGCTCACACAGAAGGCTGAGGGCTGACACGGGAAGTCAGCCGGGCTGAGTTCTCACTCTTAGTTGCTCTCTTTGCTTTCAATTTAGGAGAAGATTTGTTAAAATCTCACTTGAGAAGGAGGAATGCCTCTCAGGAGCGCCTGTCTGGTCTGTTTCTTATAGATCAACTGCAAAGCACGCAGCAACGGTGACGGTCGAGTAGAAGGAAGCCACGGAAGAGGTCAGGGCTTTCTAATGCCGCAGGCAGTGGTGAGTTTGAGGGTAACGATGGGTTCCTACTACTGAAGGGGGACCCTTGGATTGTAGGCAGGGGGTTGCAGAATGGGGCAAAAGTTGCTGGTTTGAGATGATGGAAAAACCCCGGGTATGCACATTATCTAGAGTTCAATATCAGTGTGGGTTCACATCACCATCGGGAAAACTGAGCTCCCACACGCAGAAGAATGGACTGCACCCTCGCCTCACACTACGGTCCCAATCAACACACACGGATCATAAGCCAAAAAGCTACCGGAGGAAGATAGGGAGGACATTTCTTAACAGAGCAGGTTTTGGATATGATATCAACCATATCCACAGGCAGTAAAAGTAGAAGCAGGTGAGGTCACGTAAGCTCAAAAGCTTGGCTCATAAAAGAGAGCAATTGACAGAGTGCAAAGGAAACAGACAAGACAGAAGAAAACACAAATAAACCATGTATCCAATAAAGAACAATTATCCAAAATACAAAACTATACAAGAAATTTGGGTGTCTCAGTAAGGGTGCTCCCCATGCAAGCCTGGTCCCTGAGTTTGATCTCTGGAAGCCAGAGCAGAAAAAGAACACAAAATACAGTGTTCTCTGACTGCCACATGTACGCTGTGGTACACACACACGCACACACACCCACCATATATACATACTAATAATAAATAAAAGAATTTTAAAAAGTGGGCTGGATAGATGACTAAGCAGTTAAGAGCATCTGTTGCTCTCAAAGAGGACCTGAGTTCAGTTCCTGGTAGCCAAGTCAGGCATCTCACAAGTACCTGTACCTCTTGCTCCAGGGGACTTAACGCCTAGCACTGGTCTCCAAGAACCGCTACACAAATGGCAAATGCACACACAGATATTTTTACAGAAAAACTATACAAACAGCCAATACCTGATTGAGGAAATTCATCAAAAACCACAATTAGAGAACTGGCCAAACTGTAGAGAGTAAGTGTCTGTGGGACACTCAGCTCTGAATGGGGAATGGGGACTGTCCCCAAGGCTCAGGGAACAACCACAGAACAGGGGCTGGAAAGACCGTTAGATTGGCAGACTGCTGTCAACCGGTGTCTATTGGAGTTGAAGGGGCAGAAGCTCCTGAAGCTACGCCCCTAGCTGAGGTGCTGCTGACAAGTGATGGCTGCTGTGGACGGAAGAGTCAGTTTTCTTCAGGGGTGTGGCATCTGGTAGGCTGGTTACACACAATGTGTGGCCATACACCCATATGCATATGGGCAACATTAACGAGATTCAGTCAGTTTTAGGAAGGAAGGAAGGATAGAAGGAAGGAAGGAAGGACAGAAGGAAGGAAGGACGGACAGACAGATGGACGGAAGGAAGGATGGACAGAAGGAAGGAAGGAAGGATGGAAGGAAGGAAGGACAGACGGACGGACGGACTGACGGATGCAGAAAGAACACAGGAATTTGGGAGTTGTGACAGAGCCAGTAGCAGCAGGTCCAGAAAGAGCTAGAGGGGAATAAGGGTGAAATGACCAAAATACATTATCTACATGTATGAAATACTCAAAGAGTGAATTAAAATATTATATTAAATTTAAAAAAATAACTAAAGCAACAAAAACAACCTCCCCAAGCTGGGTGGTGGTGGCACACATCTTTAATACCAGCACTTGGGAGGTAGAGGCAAGTGGATCTCTGTGAGTTCAAGGTCAGCCTGGGCTACAGAGTGAGTTCTAGGACAGCCAGGGTTACACAGAGAGACCCTGTCTCAATAAACAAACAAATAAATGCCCAACCTCCCTTAAACCCAAGCCCCAAATTAGAAAGCATTCTGCACCCAGCAGGAGAGCGATAACAGAAGGCAGTAGTGATAGTGGGATGTGGAGAAGCCGAACCTCCAGCATCACCAAAGGAGACGTGGAAAGATGCAGCTGCTAGGGCCAATCTCCCGGGGTTGTCATCAGAAGGGACAGAAGTTCTATCCCCATGTACACACGAAAGGATCCAAAAGTCATGTTAGCACTCCCAGCAATGATATTCAGGGAAATCAAGAGACAGCCTAAACTGTCCGTCAAACGATAAATGTGTGAAGTGCAGCACTGGCTTTAACAAGGACTGGGATGTTGATATGGGCTGCATCATGATTGAACCCTGCAAATGCTGTCCTAGGTAGAAGTCAGTCTTTAGCGAACACCGACTTCATCCCCATGAGATGTCCAGAGAACACAATCTGCAGCGATGGAGAAGGAGGCCACCACTTTCCTCTGGCTGAAGGAAATGAAGGATGACTGACCAAAGGCATGGGATTTTTTTTTTTTTTTTTTAGAATGGTGACAATGTTCAAAAATTAACTGTGCTGACCATGACATGAGTACCAATGGTTGGCCCTGCCCTAGTGCCTGACAATGACCGACTGGTCGGCAGCATCCTGACATTGGCTCTGCTCTCCCTGGGGCCAGGCTGAGCTTGGGTTCAGTAGGTTCAGAGCCCAGACCTCATGCAGTAACTTTAAGGGACATGCCAAGCAATAGATCTCAACATGAGCTTCCCAGCCAGAAGCTGGAAGACCTTTCTGGGCAGGATGGCTTCCACATGAACCCCACTCACGAGTGTGTGCACATATTCCCAACAAAGGGTAGCATGCAGACATCCTACCCTTTGGTCACATATAGTCATCTCTGCCCTCCCCCCATTAAACAAAACACTAAATAGAACTCTACTTGTGTCTATCTCTGTCAGTGGGCTAGGTGCTGCTGCTGTATACTGGTGTCATGGTGAATTCATTTGAATCTAAAATGTAGCTAATAATAAGTTCTGCGTTGAGGAGAAGGAGAGAAAGAACCTTTCCTGTACTCCGTCAGTGCTTTGAGTTTGGTTGTCAAGGTGACCAGTTCACCAAACACAGGAGGAGTAAGAGGCTGGATAAGAGAACTCTACATGAGGATGACCTTCTCTGACGTGTAATTAGAGACCCCCATGCTCAAACCTGAGCTTCCTTTTGCTTTTTCTGAAATAATGCCTTTTCAAGTAACCCAGGCTGCCTCAGACTTGAAGAGATTGCCCTCCCTCAGCCTCCCTAGTCTTAGGATTACAAATATCTACCACCATGCCCAGTTCACATTTAACTTCTATATGAGGGCCTATGTCTGGTATACTTAAGGAAATAGGGGGAAAACCAAACAAACCAAGTTTATACAAAATAGATAAAACTATTCTTATCTTTATTTTATTTCGTTTTTAGGATTTGATCCTCTTATTTCTGAGATATATCCTGTGATAGGCAATTTTACCATTTCTATCTACTTTTAGGAAGATCCACGAGCGTTTGTAAGTTTCCTTGCAGGCCCAGTAACTTTAAGTTTCAATATGATTATTATTTAAGTAAAAGGATCGAATAATGGTCCTTTGATGAGGCCATCTCCAGGTTCAAATATAAACATTCTCATGGACCTGGTTAGAGTGTGACGTTTCCTGTCTTCATCAGCTAAGGCAACTGATGCATGATTGAAGTCAAGGTTGGCGATGGCCAAAGGGATGTTCTGGTGTTGGGGTACAAAGATTCCTGGGGCTCACTGGATGTTTCCAGATGGCAGAAAACAGTGGTGGCTTATCCTAAAAGGCTAAAATATTAAAATAAAAAATATCGAGTGGAAAAATAAATCACAGGAATTAGTTCACCATTTTAGATGACTTTCATTGTAGGATGCTGTTACAATGGCTTTGTTTTCTTATTGTTTATTAATATCTTACTTTGCCTAGTTAATAAGTTAGCCTTTATTATAAACATGCATGTGTGTGTAGAGGAAAATATGTAGTGTAAACAGGATGGAATACTGCTGTGTTTGCTGACATTGACTGAGGGGTCTGGAAAGCATGCCCTGGAGACAAAGCGTAGTATAAGTGGCAGTCAGTCATTTCTGGGAGATCTTTCTCAGTGGCTTAGATGACAGAAAGTGGCCCATGCTCCTGTAGGTACCCTCTCGCCGTGTCTGATAAATGAGCCTGATTAAGCTCATTGGCTCACTAACGACACCTCAGTGAACTCTTTAATCAGCCATGGGTGCCCTGGCTGGGGCGAGCAGATGTATGTCCACACCTCCCAGGGAAAAGCCCACATAATGCGGTCCCATAGAATATTCTCAATGAAGTCAACACTGCCAGGAGGGAGGAGCATTTCAACTCACAAAGCATTACACTCCTACGTCAGATTCTGTTCCCTCCCCCTAAACGGCCTCACTGGAGAAACGAGAGATGGATTGGAGGATAGGAACTGCTGGGCGTGGGTACCTGAGGAGGAAGAGTTACTACAACAGACTTCAGTACCTGGTGAGGAAACCAGGTCCAGCTTTGACTTGGGGTTCTTGCTGTGGAACACCCTTTTTATATACTGTAAATACGTATTAGTTTCATTGGTTAATAAAGAGACAGCTGGCATATGGCTTCTAGGGAGAAGGAGGGTGGAGTCTTGGAGGTCAGGAGGAGACTCACAGAACGAGCAGGATGGGAAGTATGCAGATGAGCCTCGGAGCAGCACATAGATTGATGGAAATGAGTTAATTTAAGCTATAGAAGGTAGCTAAAAATAAGTCTAAGCTATTGACCAAATATTTATAATTAATAATAAGTCTCTGTGTGGTTATTTGGGAGCCTGCTGGCAGGACAGAGCTGACCAGCAGTCTCTAGGGAAAAATTCCACCTACAGACTCTTGTCTCAAAGGACTTTGATGCCTGATGGAGCTTGGAGGAAGCACCACAGGTGCCCTGCCGCGCTGCTCTTAGCCCTCCTTACCTGAGAGTAGCAGCCAGAGCTCCCCGCGCATGCTCTCTGGGATCCCCTTCAGCACAAGCTCCCGAGTCTTCTCCGTGCGGTACATGCAGATTCCCTGCCCGTACTCGGCAAAGTGAATCTTCCAGGCTTGTTCCTTCAAAAACTCTTTGGCCTGAGAGACATAATGGAATATGACTAAGGCCCCAGAAGGCTCTGAGGGAAGAACTGAGGACCGACCGTAATGACAGATCAGAACGTGGAATGACAGATCCCTGTGAAATGGACAGTCCACTCTGAGCAGAACCCCCGAGAATGTAGAACTCAGATGTTTAGAGTTCTTTCCTAATTTCTTCCATCAATCATAGCCTGTTCTGTCACCAAGCTTTTCGTTCGGTATCAGGGTCCTACTTAACAGGCCAGTAGAATGCTAATTGTACCTGTGGTTTTATGTGAATGCGAACTGTTGACTTTTAAGTGTGGGCTGAGAAAGCATGTGCTTATTTGTTGTTTGGCTTACACAACAGTTAAAACAAGACCAAGGAAACAGAAAAGTAGTCATGTCAGTACTGTAACGCTCAAGGCTTCAGTAAAGCACTCTGTTATCTGGTGACATATTTATATAAATATTGTTTTACCTGCTTATGAACAAAACATGTTAGATATTCTTACAGACATTCATGGCCATTCCTATAGATGTTAATTTGTTTAATTACTTTAAAAATATCTACATGGGGCCTGGAGAGATGGCTCAGTGGTCAAGAGTGTACAATCAGAATTCAGATCCCAGCATCCACAGAAGCCAGCAATCTTGAAATTGCCTGTAGCTCTAGCTTCAGGGGTCTGCATGCATGCATGTGCAAATGTGCGCAAATACCTAAAATAAATCTTACAATAGGTTTTAATGGTTTTGTTCTAATATAACAAGTTTTGGCAAAAAGCAAGAGGCACCTACCAATTTTGGGTTGAATTCTTCTGGAGATCGCCGGCGGTACATGGTCATGAGGGTCTGGGTGGCTGTGGGGACACTGTTGCCATTGAGGTTAAAGGGGCGCTCTCCATCGGCATCAGAGCTAGTGCTTCTCTGGGGGCTGGAAGAAACGAGGCTGCTGGGCCTGGAGTACACCTGTCAATGGAGAAGGACACACGTGGATGGATCTGGAAGCACAATTTACTTCTTTTGTGTTCTGTGCAGATATTAAAAGCTAGGTCTTGTTTTCCTGTATGCTTCTTGCTACGTAAAGAGACAGGGCACATGCCAACATGTCAATACCTTTTAAGGAGTTATACTGGGAAAAAGTTATAAACAACAGTATTTCAATGCTCAGACAGACTTCCCAGGGCCGGGCATGTAGCTCAGCTGTAGACTGTTTGTTTACTGTATGCAATGCTGCAACACATGAATCGGGTGTGGTGGCACGTACGTGTGTGTGTGTGTGTGTGTGTGTGTGGTGGAGTCAGGATCAAGATCAAGATCAGCTTCAGCTATACAGCAAGTTCCAGACAGCCTGACCTACATGAGATGTTGTCTCAACAAAAAGAATAAAAGAAAAAAATGTTCAATGATTTATATTATCTGCAGAGAAACTGGTGCCCAACGTGGTTAACTGACACCAGATAAAACCTGAGAGGGCTTGAAAAGGAATTCTAGACACACACAAAAAAACAGAGTTTAACACAGCTTTTTGCTGTTTGCTGGCAGCGTGCCGCAGAAAAATTTTCCTGACTCAGCAGCCGTAGCAGGCAAAAAAGCTGCGTGGTTTTAAAACGCAGCTTCCTGGGCTGTGCCGCCAGCATGAACTCTGGCTATGAAGCATTTCCTTTTATGGGACCGGATGTTTGTGTGCCCGCTCAGGATCAGGAAGAAAGTATCTGAGATCATGCCTGTGGCTTAGCTCTTCCTGCCTGGGCAGATGGCGGGATCAGGTTTGGGTAAGCAGGAGAGCATGGCGGATTCCTGCCGCCATACATAGAGATGTTTCCAGGCTGCGCAGTGCTCTGCGTGGCAGATTTGGCTGTAACTCAGAAAAAAGTTTATGTGCTGCACGCTCAGTCTCAGAGTTAAAGTGCTGAGTGTGGCTCCTACCTGGCGGCCCCAGAGCCAGCAGAAATGGTACGTCCACCATTTTGAAATTGGAGAGAGGTGGAGCCAACATCCAGAGCAGCTGCAACCAAGCTGCTTAACAGTTTAAAAGCTTTTCTAGACAGTAAAGAATTACAGACAATGCAATAGGACAGATTCAGACATAAAAGACCTCTAAATGGGTCATATTGTTAGATAAATTATTTAGGCTTGGGAGAGAGAAGAAAAAGAGTATAGAAAGTCATAAAATAAAGTTAATGCTTTAAAAAAGGGTAAAGTCTTTAAAGAGACAGAGTACAGATAGTCGTAGATTAAAAAAATAAAGAAAAATAAGCCATGTAAAAACAGAAAATTCACAGAGTCTGGATTATGTGTATTATTGTGTTTTCTTTAAATTTTTTGACTGTAAAGGAGCTAAGTACAGAGAGACTTTTCATTGTATGTGCTGCTAAGCTAATCCAGCATGTATATCATAAAGGTATGTTGACTTCAGAATTTGGGTCTAAGGATATGATGCTTTGGAAAAGAGGTTCTTATTTTGTTTTCACAGAAGAAGAGACCCTGTGGATTGGTTCTAGACCAATATGGGATGATAGACCACACCCTCCTGAAAGGTCAATGTAAACACCTTCAAAAAATTACTTCACTCAACTGATGACTGAGATGAACCTAGCACATGGGATACACCATGAAAGACCTGATTAACATCGCCCCCATTCAGCACGAAGCAGTTTGGAGAGAAATAACTGAACCCATATTCCCAAATATTGTTTATAAATGTTCTTTTACATTTAAAGGGGGATATAATATAGATTATAGATATAAATAATATGCATCGGTATAAATCTTGGGTTATTGATACATGTTTAAGGCCAATTTTGTTATATGTATATGTATTTCTGATCTTGATTAAGGTATTATGATTGTGTAGTTCATTTAAAAATGTACTGTATAATTAGGAAATATAGGTTGTTAATGGATAATCATTGACATAGTCAAGTTTGTAGTCATGTTAGTTAGATTTTCTAGATGTGCATAGATATATTTCAGATAGGCATTCTTCATATCTTTCAAAGACTAAAGAATATGGCATTTAAGATGTTTTAATAACTTAGGGCTTTCATGTCAATGAGACACATCTGCTCCTGGCAGCACCAATCTACTTCAAGAGGAAGATGGGCATCGAAGAGGCTCCTTATGCAGTTGGTTAGCCATTTGGGCAAGAAACTGCTCTTGCCTGGACTGTTGCATAAACTGGACACAAAGAACCTATAGAGAGAAGACTGCTGAACTTGCCTAAAGCTGAGATGATCCTTTGGGGTTCCTGATTCATGAAAGAATTTGTGAGAGATTCTGCAGGATACAGAAGAAAGTGACTGAATTGTCTTTAAAATTTCCTGCTCCATGGAAAAATCTGCTGGATACTACAGGCCTGTAGGCTGAAGATGGATGCCCCAATGGTACAGAATAACTTTGGGTGACTGTCCAGGCAGTGACATGTCTCTGTCATTTCTAGAGTTTTGGAAGTTGCTTACTTATTTACTTAGGGAATATTATATCCTTCTGGAGTCTTTGACAGAGTTGAAGAATAGATAGATAGTTATAGTTATTGTTTTCCTTTGTTATGATAAAAGATAAAATAGATCTAAATATTGTAACTGTAATTCTTGCTTGATAACTGTTTTGTTATATGTAATTTTACTATGTTAAAGTGAAAGCCTTTTTTGTTTAAACGGAAAAGGGGAAATGGTGTAGGAGGTCCTTCTTTCTATGTGTTGCTTTCATTGGTTGAATAAAGAAACTGCCTTGGCCTTTTGATAGGGCAGAACTTAGATAGGCGGGGAGGACAGAACTGAATTCTGGGAGGAAGAAGGCAGAGACAGAGAGATGCCATGAATCTCCTGCCTGAGACGGACATAGGTTAGAATCTTGTTGGTAAGCCACAGTCATGTGGTGATACACAGATTTAACAGAAATGGGTTAAAGCAAGATATGAGAGTTAGCCAATAAAAGGCTAGAGATAATTGGCCAGGCACTGTTTAAATGAATACAGTTTCTGTGTGGTTATTTTGGGTGTAAGCTAGCCGGGCAGCAGGATGCAGCCCGCTCTCTCCTACAACAAGAAACCAAGTACTATTGTCAAGTAACAAATTAATACAATAAAGAATTTTCTTTCTTTAAAGAAGAATTTCTTTAAAGAAATTTTGTTGAATTTCAGTCAACAAAAGTAACTGATTATCTGTTTCATTGATTTGCCTCTTTGTGAAGCATGACACAGAAGAAGCAAAAGCCTTGAAAACTTTCTGGCATCTCAAAAATGCTACATAAGTGGCCAGGCAGCAGGGACAGGGATGATACATGCAACCTTCCCATCTTTAAAACATGGGTTAGCTAACAGAAACTTCCTAGTGCCTGTCTTCCCTGGATGGTAGACTAACACGCATTTCATCACAGAAACATCACCATAACAATGCTGTATTTCAGGCCTGACTTCACTTAGAGACTTCTGTATCCTTCCCACTGAAGTTACCAAATAGAAAAGGGTCACTTTCCTTGTAATCAGGTCAAATCACTTAATGATAACTTCAACTTAAAGAAAAGAGGCTTAAACTGGGCCTGCAGGTGTAAGCCTGCAACCCCAGCTGAGGCTGAGGCTAAAGGATTGCATGGTCAAGGCCAGCCTGGAGGACTTGGTGAAGGCTGGGGTTATAGCTCTGTAGCAGAATACTTGCCTAGTATGTGTGAAGCCATTAGCTCAATCTTGATTACAAAAAATAAAGAGGGGGGGGTTAGATCTATAACTAAAAACTAATTCCTTTCAAAAAACAATCTTGCTAAGATATTGCACTGGATACTGGGGCTGGGGGCTTGGCACAGCTGTTAAATTTGACAGACAAACAAGTTGGCAAAGAGGTGCACACCCACGCCCAAGCACAGGAGCACCCCACTACGCTTGGGTGTTTCCCACCAACCTCATCATCTGAACTGTTGCAGCTTCCCGAGAACTCTCGGTCTGAGTAGATTCGAGAAGTCGTCTGCTGCAGGAAATCTGAGATCCTCTGTACCAGGAAGTCTCTGTCTTTCAAGTTGGCGAACAGGAAGGTCATTCTGTTCCTGGTGCTGATGGACAGGGGGCTGGGGAGCACACTGCAGCTGTCAGCCTTCTCCACAATGGTTACCTGAGGAAACAGGAAGCGGGGGCACTGCATGGGAAGGACTGGAAAGGCAGCCGTGCTGAAGGAGCAAGGAGCCCGAGTCCTAACTCTGCAGGAGCCATCCCTGCCACCATTAGACAAACGGCAATCCTTCCAATTCTGCTCCAATGAAACACAAACCAGAGTTGCTACCAGAAACTAGAACTATCTTTCTGGGTTTTTCCAAACTACAGGGTGTTCTTCAGCAACCAGAGGCGTATTTGATTGTCACAAGTGGAGAAATGGCAGCTGCCTCGTCAGGGATGTGGCCAGATTCTCTGTGGGGTGCAAGTCTGCAGACTGGCCCCAGATGCCAAGGGTGCCAAGAACTGAAAAGAAATTCCCGGTTTTCATTAAAATTTCATGGAGCCGAAGGAGACAGGACTCCTAGCTGTGGCCTCATAAGTGAGAGAGGAAGCAGTTCCAATGCAGGCTCCTTTCATTAAGTAAAGACTAGGATGGCTTTCAAAACACTACCAGTCCATTGGCTACGTCACATAGACGCCAAGGCCTGGCAGCTAAGGCTTTCAAGGACTTGTTCTGGAGCAGACACAATATAGACAGCTCAGCTGAAGCCCCACACACCTGCAGACTCTGCCTGTGTGTGTGTTTGTGTGTTTACTCAAGTCTACTACAGAGCGGAAGAAGAGGGAAAGAGAAATATCTGTCTTTGAAACGAAGACATATGTCTCTGCATGCTTTTTGTGAGCGCTGAGAAAACTCTGAATGTCTCCCTCGATCACTTTTCTACCTTACTTTTTGAGACAGGGTTGCTCACTGATTAACCAATTCGTCTAGGTTGATGGCCAGGGAGCGCCAGGAATCCTTCAGCCTTTGCCACCAACAGGAGCATACTGCTATGCTTAAATTTAAACCTGGGTCCTGAGGATGCAAACTCAGATCTTTATGGTTGAACATCAAGTACATTACTGACAGCTGTCTCCTAAGCCCAATGCTGATGGTTTTAACAGGGTTTTCATCACCCCCCCAAACAAACACAAATGTACTAAAATGATTTTTTTAGCATATTAAGGAAAAAAATCTTAAGGCAAACATGAAGTAGCATGTCCATCATAGCTCCAATTTTCCATCTAAAGCTAGTATTTTCTCTACTCAGAGGTCTGCAATCTGGGCACAGTTAAACTTCATCTGCACATTGGATAACGAGGCCCATTCTTGATCCCAAAGTGCATTTCCCTTGCCACTCTGGGTAACTGCTATACCGTGTCCAGGCAGAATCTGATGAAGGAAATCGTGCTAAGGGTCAGCACAGTGGCTCAGCAGGTAAAGGGCTTGCGCTGCAAGCATGGAGACCCGAGTTCCACCCCAGAGCCAATGTAAAGTTAGAAGAGAGTCAGAGCCATGGCATTGTCCTGAGCTCCAAGCTGTGCCATGGCTTTCGTGCCCACACATCACACACACACACACACACACACACACACACACACACACACACACACACACACACACAATTGAAAACTATGCTTAGAACTAAGTGAAAAGATTATCAATCAAGGTGAATTTTCAGGAAAAAATATGAATCACTAAGTGTAAATGTAGTTGATCCCCCCACCTCTGAATTCACCCCCAGTAAATTATCCTGGCCTCCACATATGTTCGAATATTGATTAGCTAAACCTATGACAAAGTGAACTGAATCTGTCAACTGTTTGGTAGTTTGTGTTCTTTGTGATTGGCCAATTCAGCTTCAGGGAATTTGTAATCTATAGCTTAAGGAAATTTATACACATGACGGGGAAAACAGCAGAAGTGAGGGGCACAGCCCTAGATAAATAGGTGAATACATTATGTACATACATTTAATGCAATAATACATAGTGCTATTTAATGACCTGGGGAAATAATTTAAGGACACTCACTGTTAGATGAAGTAAAACTAAAAACTCCCCTACATTTATGTCTAAATTACTGACATTTACACAATAATGCACAGGAAAAGCTGTGCTAGGAGGGAATTTTGTCTTCGTATTATCTGACTTTTGAAATTTGCTATGACAATAATGCATTACTCTTAAAATACAGGAAAAAAGAGAAAATCTGATTACTCAGATAACACTTTAAAAAGAGAGAGAAGAGCAGCAGAGTGGAACAGAACTTTACCATGGGCTCTTCACACAGGGAGCCTAAAAGCTCCGCTCACCTTAGCTCCTGAGAAGGACCGGGCTTGACTGACTGCGAAACACAGGGCTTGCAGCTCTGCACTGCCCATCACAGGCATCGTCAGTACTCACTGAGGGCAAACAACTGAACAACATCTTATAAAAGGAAGAAGAAAGAAGAAAGAAAGAAAGAAAGAAAGAAAGAAAGAAAGAAAGAAAGAAAGAAAGAAAAGAAAAGAAAAGAAAAAGGCCCTGGAGCAATGGTATGGTGTGGATAAGAGCACTCGATGTGTATGCGTAAGGAGCGGAGTTTGAATGTCGCCCAGCCTACAGCTCAGCATGGCTGCATCTGGCTAGCCTCAGCACCAGGGCTGGGGACAAGCGCAATCACTGGCAGCCAGCTTAGCTGACCTGGTGAGCTTCTGGCTCAGCAAGAGAGCCTGCTCAAAGGAGACAGAGACAATGAAGACAATCGACAACGACCTCTTCTGGCTCCACCTGTGGGCGTGGGCGCACACACCGGCACACTCTTATGTATGCAACACACACACACACACACACACACACACACACACACACACACACACACACACACACACACACTCACACGGGAGGGGGGGAGAAAATAAAGAAAGTGAATCTCTGGTTTATACAGAAAAGCATCATAAATGGACGTCCTAAAATACGGATTTCCACTTGACACTTACTTCGCGGAGTGGAATTATGAGGCTGCAGAGGTTTTCCTCCTTGCTGGTGAAGCAGATGTAATTTGTGGAGACAAACATCTGACCCAGAATGTGCATCTTGTTAAATGGAGTCCAGAGGGTGCAGTCAGTGTGGCCATCCAGCTTCTCATCTTTGGGCAGCCGGAAAAGGGCACGGTACCGCTCGCTCTTCGCCCTGGCATCCAGATCACTGCAAACCGATAACTACAGCTCCGGTCACCAAGAGAGAGGCACCAGTGCCTCCCCACGATGGCCCCGCTGGTCCCAGCCCTCGCCTCTCAGTCTTTGAGACTTGCTCCTCCCGTCCGTAGCTGCATCTTGGTGAGACTCCAACCTCGCGATCTCAGAGTACAGCATCATTTTACTACATCCAGGCATTTCACAATTAACATAGGTAAATGGTAAAAAAATCTTGGACAAAGTAAGACCAAGGAAGGAAGCTCATTCCCTTTCTAATTAACTCAAGAATTTCTAAAGAGGTTTTTGGACTTTTTAAAATCCAGAGTCATTTTTGAAGATTTTTGTTTTGTTTTGTTTTTTGAGACAGGGTTTGTCTGTGTAGCCCTGAAAGACCTAATGACAGCACAAACAGCGAAGCGAGTCTGCTGGCTGTCACTCTCCACCCTGAACTACACCACAGTGTGAGGAGACCTGGGAACAAGTTCTAGATCTCACCTGAGGCTTCTGCCGACACCCTTTCCCCTGTTGAGAACTCTCCCCTCACTTCTAGCCCACTGTGCCTACAGAAGGCCTAGTTTTCTACCTGGCTTCCCACAGTGAAGAGGGGAGTGCAGAAGGGTCCCCCACCTCCCTCTGCTGTCTGTAAAATCACCTCGGTCCTCATTGGCTCCGGAGCCGCACACATTGGCATCCTCTTCCCTCCTAGAGATCTCACTGAAGACTGTTTTCTTAAGCTCTATCCTTAGGCTTAATTAGGGTACCTACCCTCACCAAGGAAGTATTCCCATCAGATTCCTGCATCCAGTCTGTTTTCTTGTGTAGCACTTTCCCCTGCATGGCAACACCCCCTCCTGGAGGGAGGAGGGAGACTCCTAAGACATGACCTTGCCAGGCCTAGGATCTGCAGAGACAAACACCATCCACCAGGCCTTCCCAGGGCTTCGGGAGTGTTACCAACTGCTGGGAGAAGGCCCTCCATCAGGCTGAGGGCCACGCCACAGTGAAGGTGACGCAGGCCTCCCCAGGAGTGGATGCCATGCTAGGTTGGGCTTCTCAGTGATGAACTTGGGCTCCTGGGGGCAACCCCAATAAACTCCATGATCCCTAAGCTAGATTTGGGTGACTCGTTTCTCTGGTCTGTCGCTGGTGTCATATCTGGGGTGGCTGGGCATTGGTTCCTGTCTCTGTAGAAAAAGTCACACAGCATCAAGGATTTTCTAAACTTAAAAAAAAAATCCATCCTTCTCCGTCAATTGCCTTTGATGTTTCCTCTGTTAATTGCCTTTGACTTTTGCCATCTATATAATTCATTAAGATAATTAATAAATCTGTTGTGCACTAGGATGTCAAACCCCACGTGAAACCTCAAAGACATCTTAACCACCTCCTCTCAGGCTCCTGCTCTTTCCACCCGCATGGACCTTACAGGAATGACCTCCATCCTGATGTCCTGGAGGCAACTCCATGCGATGTAATCAAAACTGCCCTTCCTTATGCCCTGGACACACTCTTCCTTGACTCCTTTTAAGGGACTCTAGTCGACCCAAGCACGGCAAGCATGTCTCTGACAGGCTTGCCCTTCTCCCCCACTCCCTCCGCCTTGCTAAAACAACAACAACAACAACAACAACAACAACAAAAGTATTAGATTATATTCCTGAAGCTAGCCACCAAGGTCTATTCCCTTCTGTGGACGCTTTCTTATTCCTGAGGATGACTACCAAGGTCCAGCTGTCAAAAAATTGAAGTCCAGCAGTCAAAAGCCGCCTTGTGGCTACCCTAATTAACACGTCCAATCAAAATTAAACGCCTCATCTTAATACGGGGTTTCCCTTTGTACCTTTATAAACTGCCTTTCTCCTCTGTGCCAGGTCTGTTTCGTCTCTATCCTGAGGCAGTCCTTTGTTCCCGCTCATCCCGACCCTGCCTTAGACAACTCTCCCTGCTCCTTTCCCTTAGTTCCAGTCCCCTGCTCCCTCATCCTCTAGCACCGGCTTTGTCTCTTATTCTCTGTCCTCTGTCCCTCTGGGGAAAATAAATCTCCCTTGTGCTGAGAACTTGGTCTTGGGGTGTCCTGAGCTGATACTATCAACTTCCGCACACAACCTTAGGGGCTTCCCTGCAGCTTCTCCAGCCTGTGCACTGGCCTCTGACCCGCTGTTCTTAGTGCTGCCCCCATGTGTCTATCTTTATGCACAAAATGTGCACCTGTCTATAACCCATGAACCCAGCAAAGAGCAGCTCCATGAAAGGTCCCGTGAGGTCATCCTGGGCCCGCTGTACTTAAGGCTAGCAGAGATCCCACCGCGTAGTGGAGGAACCCATCTTGCCTGTCTCGCTCACGGACCAGGGGTGGCTCAGGCCATCTTTCCCCCTTGTGCCCTATGCTCAGGAAAGTGCTCACAAGCTGGAAGCTGGTCAGAACTCAGGGCCTGCGTGAATGGAAAGGTTTGCCATCCCTGAGTTCTACAGTTTCTCTCACCCACCGTTTCAGAGCGGACACTTTTTTGGGAGATTTCTTCTTGAGTTTTGGCAGGGATCGGTCTTGTTCAAATCCTTCATTGTCCAAGAGCTGCCTCATGGCTATGTTGGCCAGCTGCTCCATCAGCTTGAATGTCTCACTGATGTTGAGGAACACGGAGAAGAAATGCTCACTGGACCGTGTGCTCACTTTGATCCCGTCTGGCAGAAGGAGCGTGGCGTTCTTCTCCAGCTGAGTGATGTCCACCCACCGGATCACCAGCTTGGCTGAGCACAGGCAACAAGGTCGGGTCAACACTACTTTAGTGTCTTTCCAGATAGGGTAGCCTCACAGCCCTGCTCCCAACCGGCCCAACTCTTCTGAGCTCCTGGTCCTATGTTTGTGGCCTCATTTGTTAGTTATAACTTGTATCACATAAACTCTGTGATCAGAATTATTACAGACTGAAGTCACGCCAACTATACCTTTGGTGATCCTCTAGTGCTCAGTGAATAATTTGTTTGCAGTTGTTGAATTCAAAATAACTAAATTTGCTCATTAAATAGTCAGGAAAAGATCTTGACTCACTTCTACATACATGTTTTTGATATTCTGACTTGGTTTATGAGTTATGGGAGAGCCTCTGTGGGTTTTCCAAATCTCCCACTGAAGCACCCCCCACTCACCTTCCCTGCCCATGAGGAAGGAGGAGAAGCACAGGTGGTTAATGCTGAGGTACATCCAGCCCTGCCGGGGGACCTTCCCCTTCCAGTAGCTGCAAGAGTAGTAGTTGACAAGTTTCTCTTCTTCGGGCATCCCAAACAGCCTGTGGAACTTCACGATGGCCTCTTTAAACTTCTCGGTGTCGTCATCTTCCTTCACATCGTTGATTCTGTTATATTCCGCAATGATGCCCTAATTGGGGACAAAGCATACGGGTGGAATTATGATGGCTGCTGAAGAGATGGGAGCAAAACACGCTTAAGACCGGATTTGTTTTAAAGATTAATTCTCTTCCAAGGCAACCCATTGAATTATAAGCTTCTGGTTAGCTCCAGGTTGGCCTGGAACTCACCATGCAGTCCAGCCTGGCCTTGGATTCACTGTGATCCTCCTGTTTCAGCTTCTCAAGAGCCTTTGCGCTTAGCCAATTAACAAGCAGCATTTCTGCACTAAAAGATTGTCCAAGGATCTAATAATACCCATCCGTTGGTGCTCATTGTTTCCTATGCTCACTAGAAATGAAGCTGTTTATCTTAAAATAAGGAAATTAAAGGCCTTGCCTGCTTAATTTTTATTAAGAGCATCATGACAGGGTTATCATAAAGGTCAGCTCTGCCTTTATATAAAAAGCAATCACCATTTGTTTGGCCAAGGGAGAAAGGACTGACTGTACATCACTAATGGACATCTGACTGGAGACCCCACACCGCAGGAGTCATTGGAGCTGGAAACAAATGAATACAAGAAGGGAAGTCACTTAGACACAAGATTCTTTGATGGCTGGGCAGGAGATAAAATATTTGCATAGCAAGTGACTGGGCTAATCTAAATCTGCTGTTGGATCATTCGGGTAGCCTGAGAAGCCATTTAGCTGCTAGCCAAACCTTCTGTAACTCCCTGAAGACTGTTTTTGTGCGTCTCTTTAGAGAAGAAAGCTACCTTGGGCTCAGTGCCTAAAGGCACCTGTCAAGTCCGATGATCCGAGTTCAATCCCCAGGACCCATTCGGTGGAGGAGAGACAGACTCCTGCAAATTGTCCTCTTAACTTCCACATGGGCACTGCGGCACACATGGCAGGCAATACATGTGTGTGAGCATGCATATACATATACAAACACAAAATAAAATATTTTTTAAAAGAGAAGGCTCCCTTGAATTCCTTGATTGACTTTGTAATCATAAAATTGGTCCATACGTCATCTTCATTTTCTCTGATCTCACTCTCATTGGAACAGTCTGGACTTAAAGGATAACAGCTGTGGATTCAGGGCCCAGAGTGTTACCTGTATCTGTGTGAACTTGTGAAAACTCTGGGATTTTCCCAGATATGGCCAAGTCCTTCAGGATAAACAGGATCATTATAGCTACAATTCCTGGCCTTCAGGTTACCTATTGGGCTCTCATTCTTCCAGTATAACAATATTCTCCACAAATATCCTCTCAAAACAAATTTTGAGGGACTGGATCAGTGATTGCCATGTAAGCATGAGGACCTGAATTTGACTGCCCGCAACCTACATGGAAACCAGCTGTGGAGGCCCGTCTCTCTAATGCTAGCTTTGATGATGGAGACACAGGAAGACCTGGGTGATGGGGAAACTCTGTCAACCAATCACATCTAGTTAAGGCATGGCTACCTGCAGTTGAGGAGGAAAAACTGGGAGAACTCAGGTGTGCGCTCTCTCTGCGCGGTGCCCGCCCGACAGATAGGAAGTCGGACCTCCCACTCTTGTAGCATGAGTTTCCCCTTATAATCATTAAAATATAATTGTTATTCTTGAGCTATCATACGGATCTAATCAACAACACCTGGCACAACACCTGGGTACTTTGGGGTTAACCTGTCTAGCTGAATTAGAGACTTCCAGAGTCTGTGAAAGATATTGTTTCATAAAATAAGGTAGAGAACAATTAAGAAGAAACCCTAACACTGCCCTCTGGCCTCTACACGTGTACATCTGTGCACATGCACCCACCTCACAAACATGCACAACACACACACACACACACACACACACACACACACACACACACACACACACAAGCTGATATTTAGAAAGTGGAGCAAGGGCTCAGCAGTTAAGAGCATTTGTATTTCAGGGGGCTGGGGTTCAATTCCCAGCACTCTCATGGTGGTTCACAACTGTCCCTAACTCAAGTTCCGGGACATCCAGCGTCCTCTTCTGGTCTCTACAGGCACCAGGCACATATATGATGCACAGGACATACTTGCGTATGCAAAACACCCATATGCAAAAATATAAGGAAGGCTAATTTAAAAAAAACAACTTTGACTACATAATTTTTCTTATCAATAACCTGTAGCTCACCACTTCTGTCACACCAGGAAAACTGGGTCATGCTCATGCTGAATCCAATCGACACTAACTTTTCCTTTGTCATACAGGGTCTGAATAGTCCCCAGAAGAGCTCTGCCCTCGTCGGCCCAAGGTCACCTCTAAACTCTCACCTTGTCGGCTCTGACCCTGTCACTCCGAGTCCTCCTGTAACTGTTTCAGGCACATCAACAACCCTCAAAGCCTGCTTTAGTTAATTCACACCTTTCTGTGAACCTTCTAGCTATGATTCTTTTCCCTCACACAAAGCACTGGGGATTCCCTGTGTCATCCATTGAAATGGTTTCCTGAATTTTATGTCCATTGCCACACCTTTTCCCTTGGGGCCTGTCATGGGGGCAGTGAGGAACGTGGCAGAAGGGAAGGCCTCAGTCTTCCAAGATCCTCACCACCTTTCATGTGACTGAAAGTCTTGGACACACAGCTAAGAGCAAACAGTAGAATCCCTACATGAGCGCAACTTCATGGCTCATCCTCAACCTATTCTACCTTCAGAGCCACCCCAGACCCTCAGCACAGCCCAGAATCATCACAGTGGCTTCCCGTTCAGATCCTCATCCCACTCAGCTTTTGTACAGCCATGTTCTGAAACGGAGACTTGCCAGCAACAGTCCTACCAAAGCCTGAACTGAATCCACAACACCAGATCTTTCCCTGACCATCCCCCACCTGTCACCCTCTCCCTCCCGTGAGACTAAGCAACACGTAATTCCATCTAAATGTTCTCAGTTCCATGCTCTTTCAATTTACATTGGATTCTGTTTATATTTTCCTCAGCCATTAAATATGAGTTGTAACACTAACAATAGTGCCTTGAACATTTACACTACCTAACGTCAAAAGGTATCCAGTTCAATATTCTTAGAAGAGAATATGTTGGGCTCCCAAATGGGAATATATCCTTAGGAGCCGTATTTTGTTTTTAATTGTATGATCTCAGTTGTGGATTGAGGAATCTACACTGTTTCACAGTGTAGATGTTTAGGAAACTAAGTTTCCAGTTGTGGACTCGTCCATCATCACCCAGGGTAGCAGTATGGCTGGCATCCGAAATAGCAACGTACTGTCCTGGGAGAATATCTAAGCTAAGACTGTCTTCCTCTAAATTAGTTCTGCTACAAACCCTCGGAGAGAACAGGGATGTTGAGGTCCATGGAGGCCAAGGAGTTGGACCCAGGTTATTCTAG
Organism: Ondatra zibethicus; assembly: GCA_004026605.1. Classification (NCBI taxonomy): domain Eukaryota; kingdom Metazoa; phylum Chordata; class Mammalia; order Rodentia; family Cricetidae; genus Ondatra; species Ondatra zibethicus. The sequence goes on along the minus strand of PVIU01008197.1, from coordinate 50,606 downwards.
GCATGAACAGGCATCAGCAGAGTTACATGAGGAACGTCAGACAACCATAGGTGGTGTGAGGGCATTGGATCACCAGGTGGGAAGAGTGCAGAAGGATCTTGATGAGTTCGAGGCCAGCCTGGGGCTACATAGTAATGTCTGGGTCAACCTGAGCTAGAAGAGTGAGACTGTTTCCAAGTAAAAAGAAAAAAAGAAGAAAGAAAGAAAAAAACAAAGAAAGAAAGAAAAAAGAAAGGAGGAAGGGAGGGAAGGGAAGGGAAGGAAGGAAAGAAGGAAGGAAGGAAGGATGAATAAAAGGAAGAAGAAGTGAATAAGAAGGCACACACAATTAAGAGGAGGAGAACCCAGTAACAGGAAGCAGCATCAGCATTTCCTAGGCAACCCCAGCAGCCTAGAACCAGCCTGGAAACCTCAAGTGGGCTGCTATTTGCTGTTCTGTGGCGTATCTCTTACTGAAGTGAGAATAGGGAGAACATTAATACTAAGTGATACACAGCTGACCACAGGAAAGGCCCTGTATGTTTTGGTACAAAAACACTGTGCTAAATACCAACTTCTAGAATGCTCATTTAAACTTAAACGTGTTTTTAAGTAGGAACAGATTTATGAAAGTATAAAACCAAGGAGTGATAGCTCAAGACGCTCTGGAGCCTAATGTACATTCATCAACAGATCAGTCAACAGCCCCTTCCTCCAACTCTCCCACCTTTAGAAAAAGACAGAGCCCAGAATGCCCAAGTTCTCCTTAAGGCTTTTCTGTGAATGCGCAGCCAGAAGGCCAGGTTGATGGAACACAGGATGGAATGTTGCTTAATCTAGGTTCTACGGGGTCTACTTATTCCAAAATAAACACTCTGGTTCTAGGCAACAGCTGCTCATAAACTCAGAAGTTTAATGTATCTAATGCACTGGATGCCTCACATGAATTTAACTGTATAAAGGTGCACTTGAGGAGTAAAATTAACTTGGTAAACCAGACACTAGCCATTGTAGTGTATGCTTTAATCTCAGCACAGAGGAAGAGAGATCTTGGTGAGTTCAAGACCAGCCTGGTCTACACAGTCAGTTCTAAACAGGCCAGGACTACATAATGAGACCCTGTCCCCAAACAAAACAAAACAAAATAAAGCAGAACAAAGCAAGTACACATTAAAAAACAAAAAACAAAAACCAACCAACCAAATAAACAAACAATCCCCCTGCCCCAAACTCGGTAAACAAGAGAAAATGTTTAGCTTTATAATTGAGGACAGAAATTAAAGCACAAGGACATTAAATTTCAAAGCCATTTTAACAATAGGCAGGAGAGACGATTCAGGTTAAGAGCAAGTACTGCTTGATCTTCTAGAGGACCCAAGTTCGGTTCCCAGGACACACATCACAATGGCCTGTAACTCCAGCTCTGCAGTCACCTGTGCTTTGTGCACATATCCCTCACAGACACAGGTACATACACCTAATTAAAATAATAAAATAAGCCTTTAAAAGTTGTAAGAGTGAAAGCAAGTCCAGGGGATTCTGGCACAACTTATACTTAACAGTCCATTAAAGTATTTTGGTTCATTACAATGTTTTAATCACTTTATCTGTTAATCTCTATCCTAAAGGAGACCGGAGAAATAGAATCTGTGGCAAAAGTCATGTAAACTAAAGTGGTGACTGTATTTTTATTTGTCTTCCTATCCCCTGCTAATTTAGAAGCAAGAGTAACTTCTAGAAAGACAAAGTGAAGTTAATTATGGAGAGTTATATTCGGTTAAAACAACTATAATTAGCTAGGCAGTGGCGGCACACATCTTTAATCCCAGAACTTGGGAGGCAGAGGCAGGCGGATCTCTCTGAGTTTGAGGCCAGCTTGGTCTATAAGAGCTGGTTCCAGGACAGCCAAGGAAACCCAGAAAAACCCTGTCTCAAAAAACCAAAATGAAAACAAAACAAAAAACAAACAAAAAATCCAAAAATCCCCAACAACTATAGTTATATAAATAGAGTAGATACTGGTCAAGGCAGCATAGGAACACAGAGTACGACCCCTGTGATCAACATGTTGAAGCATCTAGAAGTAAGCATACAAAATGCTATGCATGGCACTTGAATTCCTGTTGCCTGTCTAGGTAACTATTACATTTATAATTTACAAAAGTTAGTTAGATCCATAACAAATAAGCCTTAAGTATTGGGCAATCTGTGAACCAGCAAGCCATTTATTCGCACACGAATGACATTATTTCACACATTCTTGTATTAATGGGAATTCCATCCTCATAAATGGTTTCAGGGGAAATAAACCTGACATATTTAATGTAACGAGAAGAAAAATTACTTGACATAATTTGTCCTTTCCTCAGACGCTTGCTTCTTCCTCGATATTTTTTTTTTATATTATACAGAGATGGCAGCATCAGAGGCAGGATGCAGGCCCTGATGACCATGTTGTCAGATGTCTGTGTGTCTTCTCCCTCTTTCCTCCAGCCCCTCCCACACGAAACAATTAAAAGCTCTCCTGATTTCTATACTCACATACACGCATTACTAGAGTCTGAGTTTCACTACAGAACTCTCAATTATTTCACACACACACACACACACACACACACACACACACACACACACACACACACACACACACAAGTTGTCTGTATCTGGCCCTTCCCAATGTGTTAGCCTCCTCCCCCTTTCTTAGTCTCTATTAGGAAATTCTAAATGGAGATTGTCCCTCCATTCTGAGGGAAGGCCCGGCATGAGAAGCAGGCTGGGGTTCCTGTATGCAGTTTTTCTACAGATTTGAGTATGCGCCACTGTGAATTCAGCTCCCTGCTTCAAACACATCAAACCCTAGAGGGCAATGGAGTTCCATTTGTCATCAACGTTCCTGTTTCAATTATTACGTGCTCGTGAAAAAGTCATGTAAAAAGAGGAAAGAGAACACTAGCTGTTCCTATGGGATTTTACAGCAGCATTCTGCCAGACTACTTACTAGAATTCCCCTTATTTTAGTTCTAAAAAAGGTTTTTAAACAATGTCTAAAAACCCAGATGCTAAAACAGAATGAATTAATCATTTTGAGCATCCTCCATACACAAAAAGTCACCTTACAACTTTGTGTGGCAAAAATTGTTAGGAGCAAGTCTGAAGACAAATGACAAGCAGGAGAAATAGGTACAACATGTGCATCACCAACAAAAGGCAAATGATCTTTCCAGACAAATGACTTTCTGAAATTAAAAAGAAGGGCAGGGGGTGCTGGGAACATAGCCCAGCATAAAGTCCTTGCTTTGCAGGAATGAGAGCCTAAAATCAATACCTAGACTCCAGTAAACCAAAGCTGGGCATGGTGGAGCATCCCAGCACTGTGGAGACAGAGACAGACAGGTGGGTCCCTAGGGCTCGCAAGCCAGACAGCAGTGTCCTTGCAAGTCCCAGGCCAGAGAAGGAGTCTGTGTTTAAAAGACAAAAGAAGAGCTGGGTAGCGCTTGAGGAAAGACACCCCAGACTGTCCTCTGGTCATCACACATACAGACATACACATACGCAAAACATTCAAGAAAAATAAGACCCCCAAATCCTGTAAAATATAAACAAAAGATACATGCAGTCGTGTATAAATAGACCCAGAATGTGGCCCTTAGCATAGGAAACACTACCCAGGCTCGCTCAAAGACAAGTCGTTGTATAAAGTTGCCTAAAGTTTAAGAATGCACGTTGTTGGAGAAGCTGTGGGGAAGGAGGTGTTTGTACATGTGCTAGTGGGAATATAAAATGGTACAGCATCCTGGAGGGAACTGAGAATACTTTGCAAAACAGGACACAATTTACTCTTCAATCTGACAATCCCACTTCTGCAAGTTCACTCTAAAGGTACAGACAGCCCCAACCATATGCAAGCACAAATGCATGAAATTCTAAATGTAACAGAATTTATAGTCGCAAAATGTTGGACGGCACCTAAACATCAAAGCACAGGTAGTGACTGAACTAATTATAACACACACGCCAAACAAAGAGACAAAAAGGAAGTCTATGATTCTGGATTGGATTGTGAAATAAAAAAAGACGGGAATCTTCAAAATGATAATATTGAAAGAACATCTATAGTTAATAGTAGTCTGTCAGTGTCAATTTCATATTTAATAAAACCATCATTTACAAACTTTTACACTGAAGAACTATTCGGATTTTTAAAAAACATTAGTGGATACTACACCAGGGAAATTTTGACAAAAAATTGGGTTATTTATGGTTTAAAATATTTTCCTATAGAAATAGATAAACATAAAAGTATGAATTCTATAGTGGAAAATGGATACCACTTTGGATGGGTTCATGACACCAGCAGGTGTCAGATAAGTATCATGTGCCTCAGGACATGGCAGTCCAAGGAGGACACAAGATTGCTTAAGCAGCACACTGTTCCAGGAAGGTAGAACTTGAATTCAATCACAGAGAGACATCTGACAGAACTGCAAATGAAATATCCTTTTCTAAAAACCAGAAGTGCACAGTTGAACAACATTAATGTCATAAGACATAAGGAACAGCTGTGGAAATGTTCCAGACTGAAGGGGACTAAAGAGATGCAAACTAAATTCAGTTCCCTTAGAGGCTGGAAAACACAGCCATCCAGGGTACGATCAACCTTGTTTAGATTAGAATACATGGGACTGCGGAGATGCTCGGCAGTTAAGGACACTGACTGCTCTTGCAGAGGACTGGGTTTGGTTCTTGGCATCCACATGGGAGCTCCCAAGCATCAGTAAATCCAGGGGCTCTGATGTCCTTTTCTGATGTTGGAGGGCACTAAGTACATACATGGTGCACATACACACATGTACACAAATACTTGTACGCATAAATAAATCTAATTTTTTTTAAAAAATAGAATATATACTAAGTATTAAAGTGCTGTAAAAATGATACATGTATACACATTGGTAAATAATGCTATTTGTTTTCATCAAATATCACTATTGGAACGCACACACTGAAGAATTTAGGAGGAAGTCCCTCTTAAAGGTTAGTTAGCCTTAAGAATCCTAAGTGGGGTGGAAGGTCGAGACAAGTCTGAGCGAAGGGCACACAAGTGGGTCATATACAGCTCTTATTTTTGCAATATTTCTATGAAGTTTAGAGTTTTTTCCAGTTGAAGGAATTTGGTATGTTTAAAAGTTTTATGCTTTAAGAATTTTATACACACATACTACATATTTCAACAACATTCAGCAAAAGCAAAACGAAAAAGCTACTACTACCTGTATTTTTCCTCTTACAAATGTGGTGATGTCATTCTCATTCTCGAAGATGGAGAGTGTCTGCAATAGATTCTGCTCAAGCCATTCCCAGTGCTCAGTCACCTCCTTCCTGGAGCCACCTGCACGGAAGCAGAGGGGACAGCAACAGATGTCAAGTTTCACGCCAGAGACATATTAAGAACCAAACTTACTTCACCAGCATCCAACACTGGCAGAGGAGATTGCTTGCTCGTCCTGGAGTTCTGACTTCGACTCCCCAGAGAAGAGAAACACAAGACAACAAGCATGAGAACCCCCAAGAGCAAGTACTGTGTTCTAGATTATGCAAACGAGGTCATTCCAGAAACCGAGATGGTTCAGTTGACGTAGCCACATACACCACAAAGGTGTGTGAGCTGGGAATTTAGCTCTTTTCTTTCCCCTCCCAGAATGTGCAGTTTACAGGGCGACATAGATCTTGTCAAAATGTGAGCTTTCTGTGCTAAGCTACAGCAGGGGTGAGCAATGGTGTGCCCATGGAGATATTATAATGGGCAAAAAAAAAAATGAGCCTTGTTCCATTATGAATGAGAGATGAGAGCCTCGCCTCGCTAGAGGACAGTAGCCCCCTCTCCATGCTGCCGCCTTGGAACAGAGATGAGCTCACCCTTGCAGCTTCCAACCAAGTCAATACATTTCTGCCAGTTGCTAAGAACCACACGCCACCTCACTTGGAAACCTCCAAATTAAACCATCCTAGCCTTGTAATATATGCAATAACTACCCTGCAGGGTAAAACAGAGTGACCGTCAGGATGAAGTCAGGCAGTGCTAGAATAAGTTCCCTTTATCAAGATCCTACGGGGGAAAGGCTGTAGAGATAAACTACCCTCAGTTACACATCTCGATTGCAAGTGCTTCCTGTCTCCACACGGAGGAGCGAGCTTCTGGTGCCACTGGTTCTTTGGATGCTGCCTAAGATCCCCAAGTTATCTTTTAATTGAGATCTCAAGAATGTCCATTTTCTACCCTCTTGGTCACTAGAAGGTCAGGATATTGCAAGCTGACTCCCAACAAAGGAAGACGGGTGAGAAACATGGGTGTTACTTGCAATTATTCTCAGATCTCTGGTCTCTGAACTAAAGTATCTTTAAGACTGACAAGCATGCTCTAGGGCCCTCTGGACTACTCTTGGAGGGAAGACAGAAAGAAAAAAGAAACCCAAGTTCACGTTCTCTCACTTTCGCACTAGACACCAAAATGGCTGATAATGGATACTTAAGTGAGGTCGGTGTGGGTGCTCGGTGAACACGTGCATGGCCCTCGGTTCAATCCCAAGGACATCAATAAAAAGATAAAACTGCAAAAAGGATGCTCTTGTAAATGCTAATAAATAGGTTCTCATCAGAGCAGTCGTGTGAGCCCCTGAAGAGATCTTCTGCATAACAGACACTTCCCATGGCTCTGGGCCAAGGGCAAGCATGTGTAAGAGCAACATGGTGCCAGGACCACACAATGCTTATGGCAATAGCTGCAACTCAAGTTAGCCTGGCCCCTCCATCTGGCTAGCATGAGTGAGCTGGCTATCTTTAGACAGTTTTTAATACTCATCTCAAAGAAATGAACACACAAACGATGGCTCCTCCTCCCCCACAGACTAGTACTGTGGACACCACAAGGGAGAGTGTCTAGAGACACAGTTTAGAAAGTGGAGAATTACACTAATATATTATTTGTGTTTTAATAAATTAAGCTGCCAGGTGGTGGTGGCACATGCCTTTAATCCCAGCACTTGGGAGGCAGAGGCAGGCAGATCGCTGTGAGTTCGAGGCCAGCCTGGTCTACAAGAGCTAGTTCCAGGACAGGCTCCAAAGCCACAGAGAAACCCTGTCTCCAAAAACCAAAATAAAGTAAAATAAAATAAAATAAATAAAAAATAAATTAAGCTGGTCTGAAGGTCAGTGCAAAGCAGCCACACTAGTCAGTCATACAGGCTAGGCAGTGGCTGCACACACCTTTAATTCCAGCAGCCACACTAGTTAGTTAAAAGCTGGGCAGTAGTGGTGCACAGCTTTAATCCCAGCACTCACTCTCAGTCTCATCCTGAGGATTCATGGAGGCAGGATCGCCATTTCGGTTTGAGGTAGAGGTAAGAGGGAGTGGCTGACTGCTTTGCTTTTCTGATCTTCAGTTTGAACCCCAATATCTGTCTCTGGGTTTTTATTACACATGTTACATTTGGTGTCCAACATTCGGGGTATGAATTCACGAAAAAGCCACTGGCATAGGCTGACAGGTTGGAGCTGCACTTGGGGCTCCAGCTCCACCTGGCTAGGCTTTCTTTTCTTTTTTTTTTTTCCCTAATCCTCTTTGTGAGTTTGGGATTTTCCTGTTGTAACCTCTCTGAAACAGTCTCCAGCTGCCACCCAAACTCCAGAAGCAGCTGGGCTGCAAGCATTACAAGACTCAACGGCACTAAACTGACTGGTTCTGCCTTCAGGTAGCCCCTCACCACACGTGCTTTTTCTGAATCCCTGTGTATTTTTCAGATAGCCACCAGTCTCTCTCTCTCTGTCTCTCTCTCTGTCTCTCTGTCTCTCTCTCTCTCTCTCTCTCTCTCTCTCTGCCATGGGTTATGGGCTCTCCCTGAGCCCCCTTCTCTAGCTGCTGCCAAGCTAGGTAGCTGCCTTATACCCAGTCAGGCTTTCAGTGTTCTGTACATCAGCAATAAGCTCCACATCTTCATCAACATCATCAGTAGACTTGGTAAGACAATCCAGAATTCTTAAAAGGAGGAATTAGTTAAAATAAAGAAGGTTTCTTTTCATATTAAAAAAATGGGAAAAACTCTTACAATGAAGGGATTTGGGTCTCTTTTTGAGAAAAAGATCGATGTTTGAAAATGGAACAATTAAATGAGAGGATATCTAATTTAGAAGGGATTTCTGTAATGCCAATTGTAAACATTATCAGCTTTATCATTTTTGTCTTATCACTAAAAAAGTTGGTTAATCTGAGTGCTAAAATGCAGGCCTTAGAAAAACCTAATAAAACAGATTACAAAGATATTCAAATTGAGAGAGAGGAATTTAATGGAGAGCCAATTTCAGTATTGCATTATAAGAATAGAGAGGAACAGCCTAAGCTTTTCAGACAACTAATCTTAATATATCCAGTAAGCTTACAGGAATTGCCAAATGGCAGAGGCTCTATTACAGCAAACTGTACTCCTATGCCAATATTAGACTTAAGGAGATTCAAAGAAGCAATAGTCTCATATGGCATGCATTCACCTTTTGTGAAGCAAATATTAAACTCGTTGTCAGTTTGTAATAGAATTATCCCTAAAGAATAGTTAGAATTGGTTACAGGTGTTTTAGAGCCAGGTAAAAAATTACAACAGAATATGTGGTTCAGAGAAGAGGCTCAGACTATTGAACAACAGAGTAAAGCTAGAGGTAGGGAAATCTCTTGGAGAAGGAGCATATGCTATTATAAAAAGACAAGCTATATATGATGACCACATCCTGGATGTATGCTGCACAGCAGCTTTGAATGCTTGGGACAGAACTGGAGAAAATGAAAGAAAATTGAGTCATTTACTAAAGTCATACAGGGTCCAAAGGAAGCCTTTATGGATTTCTCACAAAGACTGACTTCAGCAGTAAATAGAATGATACCAAATGCAGAAACTAGACAAATAATAATTGGATCTCTAGCTTTTGAAAACGTTATTTCTCAATGAAAAGGATAATTAGGTCACTAAAAACAAGGTCAGTCTCTTTGGAGGAATGGATGAAATTTTGTTATCTAACTCAAATGTAGATACTTTAGAAAGAATGTTTGAAGAAGTAAAGACAATTTTACCATGTTGGGCAATTACAAATTGCTCCTGAAAAAAACACAAAGAGGAGATTCTATTAATTATTTAGGTTATAAAATAGGTTTACAAAATTTAGACTCCAAAAGGTGCAAATTAGGATAGATTACAGACACTTAATTACTTCCAAAGATTGCTAGGAGACATTTCCCATCTGTGGCACACTATTGGGATAGGTCCTGATGACCTGATTAATTTAAACAAAACCTTAGATGGTGACAAGGACTTAAATAGTCCCAGGGAATTATCAGCTGAAGCTGTCAGAGAATTGGCTTTGCTTGAAGAGAAATTATGGAAGACACATGCAGATTGTGTGGATCCAAAGCCTAACTGCATTCTGGTCATATTACCCTCCAAACATTCCCATACAGGAATTTTAATGCAGAGGGAAGATATTATCTTAGAATGGATCTTTTTTAAATACATAAACCAAGTAAAAAATTAAAAACTTATGTGGAAAAGGTCTCCAAGTTAACTATAAGAAGAAAATTGAGATTTCATCAATTAGTAAAAATAGACCCAGCAGAAACTATAGTATCTTTTAATAATGATGAAATTAACAAATTATGGGGAAAAAGTGAACCCTGGTAAAGAGCTTGTAGTGATTTTTTTTGAGAGATTAAAAACAACTATCACAAAGGCAAGAGAATTCAATTTATAAAGAGAACTAATTTGATCTTTCCTCACACAACAATAAGTGGAGCCCCTACATTCTATACTGATGTAAATAAATAAGGAAAGGCAGGTTACAAATCAGAAAATCTAAGTGGATCAAAGTCCTTATGATTATGTCCAAAAGTAAGAATTATATGTTATTTTCAAGGTACTAAAGGATTTTAAAGAACCTATCAACATAGTTACTGATTCACAATATGCAGAAAGAATTGTTTTGCATACTGAAACTGATGAATTTATACCAGATGATACAGAATTGACTTCATTATTTATTCAGTTACTAGATATAATCAGGAATAGGCATTATTCCATATACATAACACACAATCGATCCCATAAATATCTATCAGGTCCTCTAGCACAAGGTAATGCAGAAATTGGTCAAGTATTGATTGGAAATGTACTGAAGGCCTCAGAATTTCATTAAAAAGGCATTATGTCAATGGCAAAGTTTTAAAAAATACTTTTCATCATGTGACAAGGAAATTATAAGAAAATATCCTACTTGTTCTTTATACAATCAAACACAGCTACCTGCAGGAAGTAATCCAAAGTGTATGCAAAGGAATGAAATCTGGCAGATGAATGTGTTCAATTTTGTAGAATTTGGAAAACTAAAATATGTACACCACACTATTGATACCCATTCAGGTTTTCAATGGGCAACTGCTTTGACTTCGGAAAAGGCTGATTCAGTAATCACACTTTTGCTACAAGTTATGGTCATCATGGGTATACCTGTACAAATAAAAACAGACAATGCTCCAGCATGTGTCTCTTGTAATATGAAACCATTTTTTGCTGATTATAATATAAAACATATTACAGGTATACCATACAATCCTATAGGGCAGGCAGTTATAGAAAGGTCAAATTGAACTATAAAGGATATGTTAAACAAATAGAAAGGGACAATAAAGACCCCCAGAAATAGATTGCATAATGCTTTATTAACTTAGAATTTTCTAAATGCTAATGAGAAAGGAACAACAGCTGCGGAGAGACACTGGACAGTAGAAAAAACTACAGAATCAAATCATCTGATATACTTTAAAGATTTACTGAGTGCTGGATGATGGTGGCACATGCCTTTAACCCCAGCACTCAGGAGGCAGAGGCAGATGGATCTCTGTGAGTTCAAGGCCAGCCTGGTCTACAGAGGTAGTTCCAGGATAGGCTATTAGGCTACAGAGAAACCCTGTCTTGAAAAAGCAAAGAAAAAAAAAAAGTACTACATTTTCCTTATCCATTCTTTGGTTGAGGGGCATTTAGGTTGTTTCCAGGTTCTGGCTATGACAAACAATGCTGCTATGAACATAGTTGAGGACATGTCCTTGTGGCATGATTGAGCATCCTTTGGAAATATATCCATGTTGCAGGGGCCGCTTGTTCATCCCTGCTGCCCAGCTAGCTTAGCCCTGAAATAACCACACAGAAACTGTATTAATTAAATCACTGCTTGGCCCATTAGTTCTAGGGTTTTTTTGGGCTAATTCTTACATCTTAATTTAACCCATTTCTATTAATCTGTGTATCGCCATGTGGCAGTGACTTACTGGGTAAAATTCCCAGCCTTTGTCTCTGGCGGATCCATGGCATCTCTCTGACTCTACCCATTTTTCTCCCAGCATTCAGTTCTATCTTCCCTGGCTACCTAAGTTCTGCCCTATCAACAGGCCCAAAGCAGTTTTTATTAACCAATGAAAGCAACACAAAGACAGAAGGACCTCCTATACCATACCCTAGAGTGGTATTACTGGGTCTTGAGAAAGGTTGTTTCCTAATTTTCTGAGAAATCGCCACACTGACATCCAAAGGGGCTATACCAGCTTGCATTCCCACCAGCAAAGCAGAAGTGTTCTCTTTTCCCCACAACCTCTCTAGCATAAGTTGTCATCAGTGTTTTTGATCTTGGCCATTCTTACAGGTGTAAGATGGAATCTCAGAGTTGTTTTGATTTGCATTTCTCTGATGACTAAGGATGTTGAACATTTCCTTAAGGGTCTTTTAGCCATTTTAGATTCCTCTGTTGAGAGTTCTCTGTTTAGGTCAATGTCCCTCTACCAAAGAATGTATAAGGAAAATGTGGTACATTTATACAATAGTACTACACAGCAGAAAAAAATAATGACACCTTGAATTTTGCAGGCAAATGGATGGAGCTAAAAAACGTCATTTTGAGTGAGGTAACCCAGACACAGAAAGACAATTATCACATGTACTTACTCTTGAGTGGTTTTTAAACATAAAGCAAAGAAAACCAGTCTACAAATCACAACCCCAAAGAACTTAGACAACAACGAGGACACCAAGAGAGACTTACATAGATCTAATCTACATGGGAAGTAGAAAAGAGACATCTCCTGAGTAAATTGGGAGCATGGGGACCTCTGAGGGAGGGTTGAAGAGGGAAGGGAAGAAGCAGGGAGGGAAGCAGAGAAAAATGTAGAGCTCTATAAAAATCAATAAAAAATCAGTATAAAAATCATAAAAAGACCCCTCCCCCCAAAAAAAGAAAAAGATGCAAAGATGCATTTCCTCAGAATGGAAACCAGGACATGTGTTATGTTTCTACAGGAGAAGAAAAGCTATGGATACCATCAAAATTGATAAAAATTCAATTTAAACAAGAGACACCTCTTAATTAGGAGAGATGATAGTCCATTAAGAGCCATGATCATTTAATTTAAACTAACCTATAAAGCTAATAAATACTTTTAATTTGATCACATATAACTTGCCAAAAGAGAATCTCTTCAAAATTAGGGTTGGGGAAAGGTTTTGTTTCTGTCTTTCCAGAAGAATAAAGGTATTCAAATAACGAATCTGAAGAATACTGAACAAATGAGACAACTGAACAAAAAGGCCAAATAATCCAGAAAAAGAAGTCTCAAGAAAAAGAGTAAATTGACTTATTTGGTATATAACATTTCCAACAGGATAAAATTTTATAAATCTTCCCAAATGTTTGTTTCTGTTGTTCTCTACAGATATATAATACAAATGGTCTTTTTTGTAGTCCCAGTCCAATTAAAAATTAAAGCTGGCTTTAGTTGGGGTTGCAGCTCTCTTCTTCTCTAAACCCAAGCATGCTTACTAAAGTGAAATCCAAAAATCTCTGTCTCATGTCAGAAGAGCCACCTGATATGAAACAGAAGAAAAACAAATATTTAATGACTGTTTTATTGCTGCTAATCTCATATGTTGGCTCTTTAACAGCTTTTTATAAGGTATAAGATTAATATACATCTTATCTTATATATATCTTATATATAAGATTTATATATGTATATATATATATATATATTTCTAATCTTGTTCAAGGTATTGTACCTATATAGTTCATTTAACTTTGTAATCAAATCTCTAGTCCTTAAAAGTTATTATTACCAACTATTTAGGATAATAAGAAAATGCAGGTTAATAAATAGTCACCTATTAAAAATCTTACTTGTAGTCACATTAGATATGTTTTCAAGGTCAAACAGAGTTACATTTTTAAATAGACAGTCCATCTTCAAACACTTCAGAGATCTACAGAATGTTATTTAAGGTGTCTTAATATCGGTTCTCTTTTCTTCTTCTTCTTCTTTTTTTTTTTAATGACAATGAGGCATATCTGCTCCTGGCAGCACCAATCTGCCTCAGAGAAGATAATGGGCATCAAAGAAACTCCACATGGAATTTGCTTTCTTTGTGGCAAGAGTAAGCTGCTGGGCAAGAAAGTCGTCTTGCCTCAACTGCTGACAGTATGCTGTCCTAATGGGACAAAGCAGGACACAAAAGAAAGTGACCACCAAACCTTGCCCAGACAAGGCATGACAGTCCTTCAAAAACCCTGCTTCATAGAGTCTGTCAGATATTCTAGACCTGTAGGCTGAACATTGCAACATTGCAGAAGAACTTTGGGTGACTGTACAGGAAGTCAACTGTTTTTGCCATTTCTCACAATTTTTGGAAGTTGCTTGCTTGTGATTGCTGCTTAATTAGTTAATTAGTCATAATCAGTTAATATTATTTCCTTCTTGGGTCTCTGAGGGAGTTGAAGACTAGATAGTTATAGTTTTCCTTGTTTATCAGATGCAGAAAGCAAGTTATGATAGAAAGTAAATTAGGTACAACACTTTGAACTCACCAAGATAGGATAGATAATGGGATATTTTCTCTGAATTTGTCAAATGAAAATGGACTAGACATTGTTGATATATTTATTGCCTGTATATATTGTATATAGTTTTTTATATTAGTTATAGCCTTCCTTTTTTATTTTAGAGAAAAAAAGGGGAAATATAGTGGTATATTATTTCTGTTTTACATAAATAAAGCTTGCTTGAAGGTCAGTGCAAAGCAGCCACACTAGTCAACCATATAGGCCAGGCAATGGTTGCATATACTTTTAATCCCAGAAGCCACACTAGTTAGCCATAGAGGCTGGGCGGTGGTGCACACCTTTAATCTCAGCACTAGAGAGGAATATAAGATGGGAGGAGACATCTCTCAATCTCAGTCTCATTCTGAGGATTCATGGGGACAGGATCACCATTTCAGTTTGAGGTAGCAATAAGAGCCAGTGGCTGGCTGCTTTGCTTTTCTAACTTTCAGTTTGAAATTCAATATTTATCTCTGAGTTTCTATTGCTTGTGCTACAGGGAATTCTTTCGAATGCAAAATGTAATGATTATTTGGAATATTTATGAAACTAATCCATTTGAGGAGTTTGACAGAATTTTTAATGCTTCAGAGTAAAAAACTGAAATAATAATTGGAAATTAAAAAAATCAAAACAAAACTCTGGATCTCCCTGTACTCTGGTTATTTCTTCAAACTGTATGAATTTTTCACCTAAAAGTCAAACCCTTCTTTGTTGAGGTCACTGACCCTATGAGATGTGAGATGCTGCTGATATCAAGGGCACCTTGCAGAGTGAGCGCCAACCCAGTGCCCATCATCCTGCAGTTCCATCTGTGTTTGTTGGCATGAGCAGATGCACTGACCCTTCGAAAAGAGGCTCATGGAGAGATGCACAGGGTTGCCGAGCCTCTGCATATCCACTCTGCACGACTCCCAGCCTGCTTTCGCCTTTGATGTACATCGTCTTACTGCATCACGAGTGTGCCAGAAGCTGGGTGTGGCTTGGCAATGGAGGTCTACTTCTTGAATGGCATCTTAGCACACTACGATGATCTCTCTCTCTCTCTCTCTCTCTCTCTCTCTCTCTCTCTCTCTCTCTCTCTGTGTGTGTGTGCAGGTGAGAAGGTAGCCTTGGGCATCATTCCTCTGATGCTATCTACATTATTTTTGAGATAAGGTCTCTTGTTGGCCTGGAAGAAACTTTCTTAGTTTCTCTTCCTGTTGCCATGATAAAGTACTCTGGTAAACACAACTTAAAGGAGACAGGGTTTATTGTGGCCCACAGTTCAAGGGCACAGTGAAGCATGGCAGAGATGTCAAAGCCACAGGAACTTCAAGTTGATGGGTTACATCCCATCAATACCCTGAAACACAGGGAGAGGAACGCAGGGCCGTGGCTCAGTTCCCTTTCTCTATTTACACAGTTCAGAATTTCAGCAAGGGATGGTACCACCCATAAAGAGTGGGTCCTCACACCTCACTTAGCATAGTCAAGAGAGTCCCACAGGAGCCTCCCTAGAGGCCTGGCTCCTAGGTGATTCTAGCACCCATCAAGTTGTCAAGCTGACAGTAACCACTACATGTCATGGGACTCAACAGTGAGGCTAGGCTGGGGCTCTCACGACTGTCTTCCTGACACAGGGTTACAGGAACATGCTACTACACCTAATTTTTTCACATGGACACTGGGGATTGAATTCATGTCACCAGACTTGCACAGTAAGAATTTTATTGACCAAACTAGTTCCTCAGCCCAACATTTAGATCCCTGTTTCTCTTACATGATCCAGCCCATTGGCTCGACTCAACCTCAGTATTGCTTAGTTGTCATGGGTTGAGAAAAACCTATCAGGTTTAAGATTCATGGTGGAACAGATGTGTCTTAGCTTTGCAGAGCTTTGGGCAACTTTCAGTATTTTCTTTATCTACAGAGCCATGTATGTGTATCTCTGCCACACCCACACCCACTCCCACACCCACTCCCACACCCACACCCACTCCCACACCCACCCACACCCACTCCCACACCCACACCCACACCCACCCACACCCACTCCCACACCCATACCCACTCCCACCGTAGGAATAGTGTGTGCACACACATTAACTTGACAAGTATCTACCCATGCCCCATGATGCCTCACCCTGATGAAAGCCAGGTGCCCAGCATGGTGGCACATGCCTATAGTCCCAACACTTAGGAGGCTCAGGCAGGAGGATCATTGTGAGTTTGAGGCTAGTCGGTACTACACAGTAAGACCGTCTCAAAAAGTATTGTGGGTGAGTGTGTGAGGTGGCTTAGCAGGTAAAGGAACTCTTGGCGAGCCTGCTGACCTGAATTCAATCCCTAGGATCCACAGGTGAAAGGAGAGAGCCCACTCCCACATGTTGTCCTCTGATCTTCACACACGCTCACCACACTCTCATGCCCTACACTGAAGTGACCTGACAGGCAGCTCTGCCACCATGATTGACAGGATCTGGCCTACTCCTGGAGAGGTTTGGGGAAAACGTGTTTGAATTCAGAAGCAAAAGAAAGGGCTGGGCTGTTGAGTTTCTGGAAAGGGCCTGTGTACTGAAACAGCCCATAAAAACAGGCTGACCCATCTGGACTAAGCTGGAAAAACAAAAGAAGCCAAAGGCAGGACAGAGAGCTCTGCTGGGAAAAAGCCAGGCCCACATTTGATGTCCTTCAGGTTATTGCTGTCTGAAGAATGAGGAGCTTGTCATTTAGAGGGTTCACAGACTGGCATCTGGAGGTTTCACACATGCGCCTGGGCACATTTTCAATGCTATGTGTGATGATGACGGCAAACACTGAACCACTGTGGTCTGAAAACTCATCCGGTCTAACAGGCATCCGCAAGTCCACGGGGTGTGCTTGAAGTTAGAAGACAGGAATGTTAACACAGATCCAGAGAGTGACCAGAGGTGCAAGCCCGGGGACTGGTGGTTAGCACTTGTGTGGCATTGACAAATAATCCATGTTGGCCTTGGGTCCTGAGACTGCAGCGCTGCCCTGAAATTTTCTCACTGTTGGGGTGGGGGAGGGGAAAAGACTGAGCGAGAATATGTTTGTCTTCAAATTAAAACAAGAAAACAAACTGCACCACAAAGTCCACTAAATCTTCTAAGGGTTAAAAGCAGCCGCGTGCTATTTTCAGATGTGGAGCAGGCTGAATGCGTCTGATGTGATTTAGTCTTCAAATATACAATGTTCAGAATTAATCAAATAAAAGAGCAAAGATACCTGTGGTGGTTTGAATGACCCCCCCCCATGGACTCATGTTAAACACTTCACCCATAGGGAACGGCTCGACATTGTTAAGGGAAGTGTGTTACTGTGGAAGCAGGCTTTAGGGTCTTCCTTATGCTGAAGATAGGTCTAGTGTCACAGTCTCCTGTTGCTGCTGCCTTCGGATCACGGAGAACCCTCAGCTCCTTCTCCAGTACTGTGTCTGCCTACATGCTGCCATGTTTGCCCCCATGATAAATGAACTAAACCTCTGAAATTGTAAGCTAGTCTCATTTAAATGTTTCTTTTATAAGAGTTGCTGTGGTCTGTAGTAGCTTTCTTTTGGGCCACCAGCCAGCTCCCGAGTCATAACATGGAGTCGTGACTGCTTGGCCTTATCCTGTGCTTCTCCCACTAGCTCTTTGATGTGGGATTCCCCTCTGTATGCTGTGAATGTCATTGGTTAATAAAGAAGCTGCTTTGGACCTATTGTAGCGCAGAATAGGGCAAGGTGAGAATTCCAAGCAGATAGAGGAGCGAGAGAGTAGGTGAAGACAGAAGCCATGTAGCCTCTGCAGGAGACAAACACCAGACACAGAATGGAACCTTACTGGTAGGCCACAACCATGTGATGATTAATAGAAATGGGTTAATTTAAGATATAAGAGCTAGCCAATAAGAATTGTAACCTAATAGGTCAAGCAGTGTTATAATAATACAGTTTCTGTGTGATTATTTCAGGTCTGGGTGGCCAGGAAACAAACAAGCAGCCTCTGCCGACAGCTCTTATAACTTACTTTATCCTGTTTCTCTTCATCTACATCTTACCTCCGGGCCTTTTCCCTCTGTCATTCTGTATGCCCTACTCCATGTCTGTCTGTCTGTCAGCTGCCTGTATGGCTGGCCCTGGGTGTCTCCCTCTCTTTCTCCCTTGTTCTCTCTCTCTCTCTCTCTCTCTCTCTCTCTCTCTCTCTCTCTCTCTCTCTCTTTCTCCCTCCTCTTCTCTCTTCTCTTCTCCTCCTACTCTCCTACTTATTCTTTTACTGCCAGACCCACCTATCCCTCTACAGCCTCGCTATTGACCATTAAGCTTTTTGTTTGTTTGTTTGTCTTATTTTTTGAGACAGTGTTTCTATGTAGCTTTGGAGGTGTCCTGGAACTAGCTCTTGTAGACCAGGCTGGACTCAAACTCACAGAGATCCGCCTGCCTCTGCCTCCCTAGTGCTGAGATTAAAGGCATGCGCCACCACCACCCGGCAATCATTAAGCTTTTTATTAGATCAATCGGTACCTTAGGCAGGCTAGGTGAAACAGTAACACATCTTTACATAATTAAAGCAATATTCTACAACAACAACTTGCATTGTCATTTAGCCCTCACATTCATGCCTACACACGTATACACATTCTCTCACACATGCTCCTACACACACATGAAAATTCATACACATATGCACATGCACACATATGAGAATAGTCTTTGACCTACACAGACTGAAACAATGATTCTAAAAATGCCTATCAACTCCCACATTGCCTATCTCGTGTGGAAGGAAAATTAAGCTGACTTTTTTTTTTTTTTGTCTACTGTAGCAATAGCAGGAACAGAACTATCAGCAATGTTTAATTATTCTCTGGATCTTACAGCTACTGACTAAAAGAACGCCTAATCATGAGGCCAGCCTGGTGCCCCTTACATGGTGCCAGAACAGAGCACAGGAGTGTGAGAATGAGTGTTGAGCTCTACACAACCAGCTGTAACTAGGAACGAGAACACTACTCCTTACCACCTAAAATGTGACGGTTGACAAGGTGATGGATGATGGGCCTATCAGTTCTGAAAACCGTGGCTGAAAAGACCCTCATGAGATTCTGGGTGGGCAAAGAAATGTTGGGCTGAATCAATGAGCAGCCAACCAAGGCTCTGTCCGGGGCTGTGTGACAGGCAAGGTGTCCATCAAACAATGCAACTGACACTGTTACAGGTCATATGATTGCTATGTTAGCGGGAAGCCACGCTTATCCACAGGTCCAGAAAATTCCTCTTGCCTAGTTTTTGGTGTCTCAAATCTAAGGCAAATCATACACCCAGGATTTACAGGTCAGAGTTCTGCTGATCTACAGATAGTGGTCCATGTCAAGACATGAAGGGCAGACAGAGATGGTCAATGCTCTCCTAATTCAATTCACTCTCATGGTTAATTCTGTGTAGGACAAAGCTTTGGTAGCTTATGACTTTCCAAGGAAGTGAACCCAATTTTCTCTTGAAGTTTCTTTTACAAAAATGTGTGAAAACCCCATAAATCTAAAATCCTTTGACATATTTTCCTACCAATTACCAACTCTTCAGTTTAACACTAAAATCACAAGCAGAAGGGTCAGCACATCGAAGGAAGAAAGGCTTGTGGGGTTGGGGCTTCTGTTTTGAAAGTTTGGAAGTCAGGTTTCAAACATAAGTTAGAACAAATTGAAAATCATTAAGAAAGAGTGATTAGTAGGTGGATGGCTGTCACTTCCTTGGAGTCTTCTGTAAGGAAATTCTGGGCTGTCTCTATGGGTAATCAATACACATAAACGACGAAGGCATCCTGGGTTCACTACAATGAGGTCATGCAGTGGTGTCAGGCACTGCTTAATAGAAAAAATGAAGGTGCATCTTTTTGGGGGGGGTATAAATTATGCCACCAGCAATTATAGCCTGCCGTTCCTTCACCTTGGTTCAGCAGGTAATTAACAAACAACCCAGCTTTGTGGATCTAAGTTCCGCTCCATGTGCGTGTTCACGGAAGAGTGGCTTTGTGGGATGGCCACGCCCCAGAAGACAAATGACGAGCACTCATGTCGGTCAATAAGCAAGAATGGGGCTACTGAAAACAGGAAAGTCAGAGGACCAGGCATTCTCACAGTACCGAAATCTGACCAGGGGTCTGATGTAAAGAGATCCTGTTGGGGACTGCAGACCCTCAGACCTTGAATTTTCTGGAGTAAACAACTTGTTTTCCTGTGCTTGCAGCTGCTCTGGGCACAAGACCCTCATGGGTTCCTGATGCCAGGGGAGTGGTTTCTGGTGGGCTTGCAGCTGAAAAATCCCAGGAGCTAGGGTATGGCCATTAGTCAAGGAGAGTCCTATATAAGCGGCCCTGGAACATTCTTGTTTAAAGGATGACCCGTATCTCTGTGTGTGTGTGTGTGTTTCAGTCTCCAGACCCTCGCCTGACTCGCGAATCATCCTGTGATGTACGGGTGGTAAGGTACAAGATCCAAGAGCCCTGACGACTTCCGACTCTACAGAATCCCTGACGCATCCAGGACCCAAGAAATGAACCACTGCAGGTGAGTGAGGAGGCCGGGTGTCAAATTTTCACAAAGTCAAAGCTTATAATGGCTCTCTGAGATCTTTACTGTCTTTTGTGGGTTTTAGTTTTTTTTTTTGTGTGTGTGTGTATGCACAAGTGCACACACATGAACATATTTATGTATACGGAAGTGCACATGCATGTACAAATAGGTGTGCATGCCTGTGAAAGCCAGGGGACCACACCTCAAGTGTTGTTGTTCAGGGACTGTCCACCAGGGTCCCTCACTGACCTTGAGCAGCCAAGAAGGAAGTGAACCTCCAGGATCTGCCTTCCTCCCTGTCCCGAGTAGTGACATTGCAAGTGTGCACATCACACCGGCCTTTTTATGTGGATTCTGGGGGTCAATTTCAGGTCCTAATAATCCTTTTGCCTACTGAGGAATCTCCTCAGGCCTGCCTTTTTTTGTAAGTGTACCCTTCAGGCTTCAGTGTCAGTTTAAACATTATTCTAGACTGCTTTCTAACTTTCCCAACCAGCTACCAGCACAGCACACGAGACACTTCACTTCCCCCAGCTTCCTGTTGGAGTATTGGTATGTTGCCAGGGACCAGCATCAGCAGAGAAGTCTCAATTCTAGGATATCTGGAAGGTGAAGTGAGTACACGAACACAGGATGCTGATGCAAGTTGACAGGCTATCAGCTGCAGGGCAGCTTCTTCCTCTTCCTCCTCCTCCTCTTCCCCCTTCTGCCCTGAGCTTCAAACCTCAGTCTTCTATTGTAAAATTTACACAAGGAAAATGATTCTTTTTTCTTGTCACAGGTTAATCATTATCTGGGTAAAGCAGTTTACAAGAAGTATAAAGATTCTTTGAAATTAGAACATCATCATTCATTATGACATTTTCCCAGTTCCCAAGCCCCATGCCAGCCACTGTATTATTTTTTTTAAAAAATATTTATTTATTTATTATGTATACAATATTCTGTCTGTGTATATGCCTTCAGGCCAGAAGAGGGCACCAGACTTCATTACAGATGGTTGTGAGCCACCATGTGGTTGCTGGGAATTGAACTCAGGACCTCTGGAAGAGCAGGCAATGCTCTTAACCACTGAGCCATGTCTCCAGCCCAGCCACTGTATTCCTAATTCCTAGCTGAGTTAATCATCCAACAGCTTCAGAGGCTCTCACCTCAGAGGCTGCCTGCAGTTTACAGGAGCACAGTGCAGTGGGTTTTAGTCCTTTGTCATACCCTTCCCATTGGTGTTCCTCACGATTCCAATCTTTATAAGGCCATAGGCATTCAGCCCTAAGGCCCTAGGTTCTTCAGAAACTTTATTCAGCATAACCAAGTTCCTTTCTGTTTCAGCATAATTCTTTTGCCAAGTTTTATAATCAGGTAAAAAACAATTTCTGCATTTTTCCCAAATTTCCCCAATTCTTTCATCAGTCAGGTTTTCCCCATAACCTGCTTTACAGCTTCAGTGCCTGCCCACTCTGTCAGATCAGGAAGACTCAGATTATCCATATTTTCAGAAGCCACTGCTGTGGAAGAAGAAAAAGAACATGAAGAACAAGTGCACTAGAACTGCTATAACCAGAATCAGCTGGAACATTGCCAAGTGCGTATGCAGACGCTGTAGAAGCGGTCCTCGGGGCACATAGGTGTTTTCTCCTTGGCCCTCAAGTAACAAGTATATATAGCCACCACTGGGTTGCCTGGAGGGAATTGCTTCCTGCATCTCTGGAACAACATATGGAGGGGGCTATGCTTTGCCGTCTCTGGCAGTATGTATTGGTATTAAGCCCTGGGTTCAATCCCCAGTAGCCAATAGATAAGAAATAAATAATCCAATAGAGGAGAAATCCTCCAATGCCTTATTAATCTAGCCTTCAAAACTGTTAAGGCCTAGTTAGAACAATAAGACAACAAAAGTGGATCAAGGCGATACAAATTGGAAAGGAAGAAGTCAAACTTTCACGATTTGCTGATAATATGATAGTATAATAAGTGATACTATCTACCAGGAAACTCCTACAGCTGATAAACACCTTCAGTAATGAGGCACGATACAAGATCAACACAAAAAAATCAGTAGCCCTCCTATAACGAAACGATAAAAGAGCTGAGAAAGAAATCAGAGAAACATCACCCTTTACAACAGCCACAAACAACATAAAATATCTTGGACTAACACTAACCAAAGAAGTGAAAGACCTGTATAACAAGAACTTTAAGTCTTTGAAGAAAGACATTGAAGAATATATCAGAAAATGGAAAGATCTCCTATGCTCTTGAATAGGTAGGATCAACATAATAAAAATGACAATCTTAGCAAAAGCAATCTAAGAATTCAATGCAATCCCCATCAAAATTCCAACACAATTCTTCACAGACCTCAAAAGAACAATACTCAATTTCATATGGAAAAACAAAAAAATCCAGGATAGCCAAAACAATCCTATACAACAAAGGAACTTCTGGAGACATCACCATCCCTGACATTAAGCTTTATTATAGAGCTACAGTACTGAAAACAGCTTGGTATTGGCATAAAAACAGACAGGTGGACCAATAGAATCAAATCAAAGACTCTTATATTAATCCATACACCTATCAACATCTGATTTTTGACAAAGAAGTTAAAATTACACAGTAGAAAAAAGAAGCATCTTCAGCAAATGGTGCTGGCAAAACTGGATGTAGAGGAATGCAAATAGATCCATATCTATCACCGTGCACAAAACTCAAATCCAAATGGATCAAAGAAAGACATCAACATAAATCCAGTCACACTGAACCTCATAGAAGAGAAAGTGGTAAGTAGCCTTCAACGCATGGGCATAGGAGAACACTTTCAACACCAGTAGCACAGACATTGAGAGCAACAATAAATAAATGGGCCCTCCTGAAACTGAGAAGCCTTTGTAAGGCAAAGGAGACAGACAATAAGACAAAATGGTAGCCAAATGAATGGTAAGCCCTACATCAGACAGAGGACTGATCTCCAAAATATATAAAAAACTCAAGAAACTAGACATCAAAATACCAAATAATCCAATTAAAAATGGAGTACAGATCTAAACAGAATTCCCAAGAGAACAATCTCAAATGTCTGAAAGACACTTAAGGAAATGTTCAAATCCTTAGCCATCAGGGAAATGCAAATCAAAATGACTCTGAGATACCATCTTACACCTGTCAGAATGGCTAAGATCAAAAACACTAATGATAGGTAATGCTGGAGAGAATGTGGAGTAAGGAACACTCCTGCATTGCTGGTGGGAGTGCAAACTTGTACAGCCATTTTGGAAATCAGTATGACTGTTACTCAGAAAATTCAGAATCAATCTACCTTAAGACCCAGCAATACCACTCTTGGACATATACCCAAAAGATGCCTAATCATACCCAAGGACATTTGCTTGACTATGTTCATAGCAGCAATTTTTGTTATAGCCAGAACCTGGAAACAACCTAGATGCCCTTAACCAAAGAATAGATAAAGAAAATGTGGTACATTTACACAATGGAGTACTACTCAGCAGTTAAAAACAAAACAAAACAAGAAAAAATGATATCTTGAAATTAGCATACAAATGGATAGAACTATAAAAAGCCATCCTGAGTGAGGTAACCTAGAACCAGAAAGACAAACACGGTATGTAGTCACTTGTAGGTGGATGTTAGACATAAGGAAAGGATGACCAGGCTATAATTCATGACCGCAGAGAAGCTAGGTAACGAGGAGAACTCTAAGAGAGACACACATGGATCCCTCTGGAAAGGGAAAATAGACAAGAACTCCTGAGAAAATTGGGAGCATGGTGGGGGGTGGTGAAAGGTGACAGAGGAGAGAAGGGAAGCAGGGAGGAGACCATGAGGGAACAGGGTGGCTGAAATGGAGGAAGGACAGAGAGGGAGAGCAAGGAAAGAGATACCTTGATTGAGGGAGCCATTATTGGGCTAGCAAGAAACCTGGCACTAGGGAAATTCCCAGGAGCCCACAAGGATGACCCCAGCTAAGACTCTAAACAATAGTAGAGAGGATACCTGAACTGGCCTTCTGTTATAATCAGATAGATGATTGTCATCCTAGAACCTTCACCGAACAATCAATGGAAGAAGATGCAGAGATCTACAGCTAAGCATGGGGCCAAGTTCCCAGAGTCCAGTCAAAGAGAGGGAGGAGCGATAATATTAGCAAAGGGATCAAGACCATGATGGAGATACCCACAGAAACACATGACCTGAGCTAGTGGGAGCTCACTGACTCTGGACTGATAGAGGGGGGACCTGCATAGGACCAAATTAGGTCCTCTGAATGTGGGGGACAGTTGTGAGGCTTGGGAAGTCTGTGGAGCCACTGGCAGTGAGACCAGGATTTATCCCTAGTGTTTGAACTGACTTTTGGAGCCCATTCTCTTAGCAGAGATACCATGTTCAGCCTAGATACAGTGGGGAGGATCTCGGTCCTGCCTCAAGGTGATGTGTCAGACTTTGCTGACTCCCCATAGGAAGCCTCACCCTCTCTGAAGGTGGGGTGGGTGAAAGGTGGGGGAAGTGGGAGGAGGGGAGGGAGAGGGAACTGGGATTGGTATATAAGATGAGAAAAAATTCTTTTAAAAATATAAATAGAAAAAAAACTGTCAAGGCCATCCTAAGCTCAGGATCCTGGGAAACTTCCACAGCCAAGACAAACCTAAGAGGCTATGACAAGATAATACAGTTTACTGGTGGGATCTCAGAACAGAAAACAAAGGAAAACACTGGGGGATTTAGGGAATTCTGAAGAAGCTGTGGCCTTTTACAAGTCTGTCAATATGGGCTCACTGGCGGGAGGAAGACGCTACTAATAGTGGGACCGCGGGTGGGAGGCGGATGCGGTGGATGGTCTTTGAGGTCTACCTGTTCGATTTTCCTATCGGCATAAATGTGTTTTAAAAATAGAGCCTATTAATGCAAAAAAAAATTAAAAGGGGACAAAATTAAATCATAAAACAAAACAGTAAACTGTCACTCTGGCTTTTTTAACGTGCCACAAGTAAACAATGCCTGTAGGTGTCTTGACCACTCTGTGAGTGTGAACACTAGCAGCATTGCTTGCTCCTGTTCTAAGCACAGGACATCATAGATACTAGCAGGAAGAGATAAAACCTCACTGGCAGGAGCCCCGGGGCTGATCCATGAAGGATCCCCAGGTAAACTCTTCTTAGTAGCCTCCTGTTCCTCTTCATTTCCCAGCTTCCCTTGCAGTTAGCGAGGCCTTTCTGAGAAGTTCTAGCCAGTGTGTGAGTAGATGTCATGTGTGCCACTTGTGGCTGAGGACGTACTCTTCTCTGCTCCCTTGTAAACTGACCCTCAAACTGTAGGTCACTTGAGATGGAGGCTGCATGATCCCGTAAGACAGAGAGAAATTTTACTACAGTCAGCCAACAACACTTTGGTGGTGAATTGGCCGAGGTTCACTGCCCTACACTCACGTGATTGCATTCAGCAAACACACTCCTTCCGAGCTGCAAGCATCTGCATCCCAGAACTCTGGGACTTACCACAGGCAATGGTCCAATAGACGAGAGAATCCGGAGTCTGGTACAGGATTCGGTATGGTGCGACACGGGCGCTGGAGTCCAACACTACATCAAGGGTACCCACCAGGAGGCCTGGAGATGGAGAAGCGGGAAACAAGTCAGGATTTCCATGCCAGAATCCCAAGTCATCAGCATGGGTTCGGCCTGAGATACCACTGATAAGAATCTGATTTGGTGTGTCAGGATGCTCCACTTGTATTTTAATCTGCCAAACTTTTCTTTTGAGTTGAAAAATTTAGTATCACTTAGCTCAAACTACTAACTTTCTACTATGTTCAAGATAAAGTCTAAGGGTGCGAGAATCCCCAGGGTACCTGCAAAGGAGACAGATGTCACTGTATCAGAGTGGGCAGGTGTGAGGCAGATTCTCACATGTAGTAGTTCTTGGCCATCTGTGACATCGTCACTATAGCTAGAGGTCATGGGAGCCTGCTCAGACCTCTGGAATGATCCATCAGTAAGGTGGAGGGCCAGGCCATACATTCCTGGTAGCACAGAGCTAACTTTGAGGGTGTATATCCTCAATGATCTGACACAGTGTAGATAGACTTGTCTTTTGGAGCCTCCAGCACACAAAAAACCACATGGAGACTTATTAATTATGAAAGCTTGGCCTTAGCTTAGGCTTCTTTCTGATTAGCTCCTACAGCTTAAATTATCCCATATTTTTTAAATCTACATTCTCTTATGTGACTCGGTTACCTTTGCTCTGTACTCCCCATCCTGTTCCCTCTCCTTGTGGTAATCCTGTCCTTCTTCTTCCCAGAGTTCTCTCTGTCCAGAAGTCCCACCTCTGCCTCCTGCCTAGCTATTGGCCATTTACTTTTTATTAAACCAGTCATAACGACATATCATCACACAGTGTAATCAAGTATCTCACAACAACACAGAGTCAACCTGGACCTCGGGAAACCTGCTCACATGGACCACGTCTGGAGAAGTGTGGCCATGTACTAAGGGGGCTTAGCCATCTATCGGCACAAAGAGACGTGTCTTCCAGGCACATGCTCCCTTAAGAAGAATCTGGGAGGTGTCTTTAAGGCATCACTGTTCTGGCCATCTGGTGCTGAACAGACACACTCTCTTCCTGGTCCTTCTCAGAATTCTAAGCCCACCTGTCATCGTGGGGATGACTCCTTCAAAGTGAGAGCCTGTCATTGGCGCATGTGCCTTTCAACCACTCTCCGTCCAATGTCCCTTTTATCCACCCTGAGCAAACATTACACACCAAATATTTCCTATATCATTCTGAAATAACAAGAATGGGCAGCTGGGGACCCACATCCACAAATTCTGTGAGGTTTCATAAATCAGATGTTATACTTGACTGAACAAATTTAAAATATTCCTGCTGTCATTGGGGTAAGTGCCTGCCACAGATCCACTAGAGGCTAGCAATACGCACAGCTAGTCTATTTTCTGAGAATGGGTAATTAGTCAAGAGCAGAGGTTGCAGGGTTTGGATGAACATCACCCAAGGTCTGTATGTGAAAGGCCTGATCCTCAGGGTAACACTCTGGGAAGGTCTTGGAACCTTGAGATGATGGAACCTGGTGGGCAGTCCCTAGGTCATTGGGTTCCTTAGAGGACTGTAGGGCCCTTGTCCCTCCCCTTTGCTCCCTGACTGTAAGGTAAGTAGTTCTCTGTGATGTACTCTTGGAATTGTCAGTCTATCCATTTATCAAAAAAGAAATGGGGTTTGGACCAGGGCTAACTAAATAAACCTTTTGTTATATAAGTTAAATTACTCAGCTGTTTCATCACAGTGACTCAAGTTGACTCAGGCAAGTCCCACTATTTAAATGTCTCTAATTAGCCCGAAGTTACACAGGACCCAATACACAGTAGGGCTCGGACTCTGAAGGGGCAATTAAGGTCTCAGAACAGTTAAATAACCTTAGGGCATGACACCTTTTTATTTTGTATTTGTAGAAAGTTGTTTATTTTCTATTGTGTGTGGAAAGGTGGTCTTCCCACAAGGTCTCCAGATGCATCCCCAATTGGTCTCAAACCCAAACTGAAAAGAAGACTGGCCTTGTTTTTGAGGCTACCCTCTTGCCTCTGCTTCTCATGTTGTGAGGTTTTGGGTGTACATGTGGCAGAGTTTTCAAACTATTTTCTCAGTTATGGAAAGGGGGGCAATGTCAAATCTCTAGCTAGTTTCTGAGGATGGAGGGGTTAGTAGGACATAGGTAGGGGCGACAGGCTATTTAGAGCAAGCAAGAACCTTCCCAAGGTTCAATGGGAATCTGACTAGAACATTCCGAGAGTCCATTTACAGTCTATTTCTATGTAAGAGTGTAGGTTTCCTGGGAATGGCACTGGGGAACACAGTGGTGGTTGGTGCTGGGAGAGGAGACGAGGGTCTGGCTATGGCTTGCTTCAACAGTGAGCAGCTTCCTGGAAAGGCTTAGGGCAGTCCACAGTAAGCCTCCCAGGGTGTTCTGTTGAGGCAGAGCTTATGTGTTCTGCAGAAAACCCACTAGGCTCTCTTGACGTGATGCTTTCCCACAGTGTCTTGGGTTTTGTTGCTGACCATCCCAAAGTAGCACCTTGGCACACACAATCCCCCACAGACCACCTCTGCTTGGCTCTGGCAGCCTGAGGGCTAGAGGGAGCCAGTCAGCTCAGGCTGGAAAGCTCAGTGCCAGGTCCGAAGGGGTTCGAGCCACTATGGCGGAGCTGGGCAAGCCATTTTGTTCACACGGCTCTGATTTCCTCAGTTGTAAAGCAATGACTGCAGCACTTGTCTTCCTGAACTAGAATTATTAATCAAGAAGCCTAAGTGAGGTAGACCGCAGGGAAGGCCTATGCCTGTCCTTGGTCACCGCCCAAGGACAAAGCGTCTGTTTAGACTCCTTGTAAGCCCACGCTGATCATCAGCTGACCTGACCATATCAGAGAATAACAACAACAACACAACCTTTTTCTAAAGTGGAAATTAATTTTCTGTGAACTAGATAAATTATGACAAAACTCTTTAAAAATAAAAATAAAATCCATGGACCCTGCAGGGTTTGGGTTAGGTTTCCACACAACACCACTGACAAATTCATTTTCCCTGCGTCATCCTGATGCACGTTTTCTGAAGCTATCTAGTTATCTTTCTCACCCTCGGAGGGTAAGTGGAGTAACAGGAGAGGCAGAAAGCAAGGCTGGCTGAGGAAAGTAGCCTTCCTCCAGGCTAGCCGGAAGTCACGGATACCAGGCTAGCCGGAAGTCACGGACACGGTTAGGAGACATCCATGGGAGTCCAGCTGTATCTTTATCTGCTGTGTGCTGCCAACAAGGCCTTCTTGAGTCCAATGAAGAGATAATGCCCAGCCTCCTGCAACTCATGCATGTCTGTTCTCAGGCGTGTAGACTTCAGGCTGAGGTTAGGGAGCTGGAGGCCAGGATCAGCCACTGTGTCTAATGAGGATCTATACCTACTGACCATCATTATAGACAGACATCCTCCTGTGGGCAGGCCAAAGGCAGTGCACGCTGGCAGCCCTGGGTCTGGAGTTCTTTATTCCCTGATTCCAAGATTCTGCCTTCCAAACTCAGTTTCTCCATCCTTGCTGGGCCACTAAAATTTTGCATTCTGTAACGCAAAAAGAAGGCTTCTGGAAAAGCCCAACTTGATCCACTTATCTTTTTTTTTTTTCATCCATATATCTTGATCACTCCAACAGCACCAACTAAAATCCATCTCCAATATCACAAGTTTAATTATAGTGCCAGGTACAGAAAATGAAACTGCTTAAAGCAGAACCCCAGAGAGAGGGTTCTAGACTAGAAGAACCAGCTCCTCTGTCTGAGTCCGCTTTCACAGCTGCACACCAACTTCCACTAGGAATTAGGCAAAAGCTAATAAATAGTTAACATAAAAATACATGGGTATGAATTCTTATCACAGGGTCCATGTCAAAATATTTATAAGTAGGATAATATCGGGATATGCCATTACATTAGAAATTTAAGTCTTTTTTGCAAGAAAATTCAAAGCAGTATATATTCAAACAAAATATTGCAAACTGAGCTGTGCTATTGGCCACTCAAGCCAATAAATACATACTTTCAGTGGCAACCAGAATCCCAGGCCTTTTCATTCCTTGGTCACAGTGACCAGATTTTTAAAAAAGATTACTTGCGTTATGTGTATGTGTCTGTGTGTGCAGAGAGTGCAAGTGTCTACAGGCCAGAAGAAAGTGTCAGCTCTCCTGGAGCTGGAGTTATGGGAGGCTGTGAGCCACCTGATGTGGGTGGTGCCGGGAACGGAACCCAGGCCCTAAGCGCTGAGCTGACCAGGTTTCCACCCCATGTGGAGCACTGCTGTCTGCTCCTGACGCACCGTGACCTTGAACGACAGACCTAGTTATTTAATGATACCTCTTTCTAACTTGACTCTCGGTGCTGGTCCCACCGCGGCGCTGCATTTGTTGGAAAACATCTCTCCATCTTGCCTTGCACCCCTCTTTCCCTCCTCACAGGGAGTTCCCTGACAGCCGCGAATAATGGATTCTGCAGGGCCCACAGGTTCTGCACTTTGATTGGAAGCCAGGAAGTCCTGAGCGTGTGTTCCATAGAGAAATAGGTTCGCTGTATTTTTTCAAGTCTAAATAAATTATTCTAGTGCTGTCCAAGCTTGATTGACAAAGTCAATACTCCTGTGTGCATGCACCCTTTGCTCACTTAGATTATTAAAAGGAGGATGATCTGAACAACAACAACAAAAGAGACAGGGAGTGGCGAGAAAGAGGTAGAGAGGGATGGGGAAAGCAACAGAGAGAGGGAAAGAAGCAAGAATGGGGATTTTCTTAGAGGGGCTCTTACAGGGCTCTGGAGGAGCTGGCACGACGCTGCACCGCCTTCAGCTCCCACACACAGCACTGTTTGAACAGCTGCCCCAGTCAGCTATTTCTGGTGTTAAACAATCTTTGATCGCCTGAGATAACAAAACCAAATTATGGCCCTCAAAATAACTATTGTCTGATCTTCCTTTTACTTCAGCTCGGTAGCATCTTACCAAGCAGAAGTTCTGTTTTCAAGGAGACTCAGAAAACACTGGGAATGCAATGCCCCAAAGCCTTCTCTCGGTTGAGGTTACTAGAAGGTGCAGTACATGGTCACCCTCCACATCTGGAGCTTGGTTGATCACCCTTCACATCTGGAGCATGGCTGGGACTAGCGCATGGTGGCTGGTCTACAGTGTGCAGAAGATACCTCCACAGGGGAGCAGGCAGGGATGGGTCAGGGGAGTGTGTGTGTCATAAGAAGGTCATGATATCCAATAATCTATTTGTGAATGATCTCAGGTGACCTCACACAAAGCTGGAAAGGGTCTGGCACTTCCCCAGCTCCTCCATCTCTTTCTTCTGAGATGAGGTTGTGACAGAGGGAAGGTGAGTGGGCTCAACCTTGGCTCATGTCCTGGCCATGTATTTCCTTTATGTAGCTACCTCCAAGCACAGAAAGAAAAATAGCACCCCCCCTTAGAGAGTGACTGAAGGCTTGACAAACTATTGTTTAATGGAGCATGAAGAGCCGAAGAAAAGTATTACAAACGTGGAAACTACGTGAACCATCCCAGGAGCTTTCAACATTCTTTCCCATTTGCTGCAGCTTTGTGTCTTCAAAGGAAGACGGTGGAGCAAACACAGCAAGGAGCTTTTGTGGTCCTAGAGTCTTAGCTTTTCCTCCAGACTTATATAACTTTGTTTGGCGCGTGTGTATGTACTTGTGCACATGTGTTAACTCTGATGTGCTTTGTAATTTATCTCCATGCTAAAAAAAATTAGTCACCCTAAAGCTGGGGATGTAGCTCAGTTGCTAAGTATGCCTGCCATCCAGGAGAGCCCAGATTCCCTCCTCATAACTGCAGAAACCAGGAGGGTGTCACACATCTGAATCCCAGGTCTCAGGAGGTGTAGACAAAGGGATGGGAAGTTCAAGATCATCCTTGGTTATGTAGTGAGCTCGAGGCCAAAGCACCAACAACAAGGAAGGTAGACAATGCTAACAGTTAACTTGTATAATAATTTGCAAATCTGACAATAAAGTTAATTTCCTTTAAAGATACAATATTTCACTATATAAATGTGCGGTTACATTCATTTTTGTAGTAAAGGGCATTTAAGTTTACTCCTTTGGATAATAAATCCTCAGGCACAGGAGCACATTTCTTTAGGATGCATTTGCCGGGCACTAGAGTAATTGCAACCCTAACCCTTGTTAGATATCGAAGAACTACTCTTACAGGTGCTGGGCAGTCTGTCCGGGAGCCCGATACTATCTGTTTCCCCATGACACCTCCAACATTTGGTTCTACAAGACTTATTTATTTGTAGCCAAACCAACGGGTAAAGAATGGTGTCTGCATGCTGTGTGTTTCAATGTGCATTTCTCTGGTTATCCAGCAGCCAAGTAGGGAGGCCTATTCTTCCACAGTGTGTAATCTGCCATTCCTCCTGTGCTAGTGTTTGTTGAAATGCTCAGGTGGACCAGGCTTTTTCTTTTGGGCCACAGCTCCCAAGTCATGGCATGGAGACTCCTTAGTTATGAGTGCTCAGCCTTAGCTTAGGCTCCTTTCTTGCTAGCTTTTATAACTTAACCTGTTTCACTTTAATCTACATTTTGCCTCCTGGCTTTTTACTTTTCTTCCTCTCCCTCCCTCCCTCCCTCCCTCCCTTCCTTCCTTCCTTCCTTCCTTCCTATCTTACTTTCCCGCTGTTTCCATGACTGGCTGGCTGGCGGCTGCCTGGCTTCTGGCCCTGGGTTGGGAGTCTCTCTTTCTCCCTCATTCTCTTTGTTCTTCTTCTTTCTCCCGTCTAGATTTGGCCTCCTACTTGTTCTCATTGCCTCCCAGCCCTGCCTATCCCTCTCTTGACTAGTTATTGGCCATTCAGCTTTTTATTGGATCAATCAGGTGCCTTAGGCAGGCAAGGTAAACAAATTCTAAACATCTTTACATAATTAAACAAATGCAACACAAACAAATGTAACACATCTTTACATCATTAGCAAGGGCGGGGCGGGGGGGAGGTTCTGGAGGTCACCAGCTTGCACCTTGTTCTCGCTGTTCCTCCCTAGATGTAAACCATCACTGCAGGACATCTTAGCACTTGTGCAGGCAACATGATACAGCCCAGAAAGTAGCTGAACCCAGACTGCCGGCTCCCGACAATGTCTCACATGGTCAGTTACACTCCTTTCAGCATGGCTTCTGTGTTGCTGGTTTGTTTTTACGTCTTGAAGGTGTGACACAGTGCTTCGTGTGATCTGAAGCATCCTTTCTTTTATTTGTTTTCTCCTTCAGGGTGTATTTCTGTACCTCTTACTATCTATAAGGCTTACCCAGCTATGGGTACCACTTTATTTCCAGGTCCACACCCAGTACGACCCATCCCAAAGTCTCCTGGTAACTAATTAATCCTTTTTCTGGTCTCTGCCAACTACCTTTCACTTTACGCTACTACAGGAATCAGTACATTAGCTACCAACTTTTTTTTTTTAAAAAAAAAAACAACTTTGAATATTGTTTCTCCCATGAGGTTGTGAATTCTTTAAGGGCAAGCACTCAGCTAGAAATTCCCAAACCATGTTCAGAACATGACACTGGCTGCCAGGTTTGCATCCAAAACACAAGAACCATCAAGCTTTCTGATGGGCATTAGCAGAAGCCAAGAGTGGCTTCCAAACTTCATCTTCACACCAGTTCTCAGTAGAATGGACTTTAACAAATATGTCTTAAATAATTAAAAACCAAAAAGCCAAGGACTGCACAGTCAGAGAAGACTGGGGCACAGGAAGGCCAGAAACTCCATTTCAAGGAGGGGGTATTCAAACGCATCTGAAGAAATCAATGTTTCTAACTTCAGCATTAATTTGATTAATTGGATCAAAAGCTGATACTCTTAGAGAGAAGACAAGCCTCCTTGTCTAATTTTGTAGCTTAGTCTGGTGATGAGCGGCTGGTACCCAGAGTAAAACAACAGCAAAAGCCTTCAGACTTTAACTGGCTGGTCGGCATGCTTGTCCTCAGCACACAGACACTGCTAGCGTAGCTTCCTGGGCAAAGATGAAGTGTTCAGCTGCCAGGAGCGCTGGGCTTGCTCAGTGAGTGTCGACAGCCCCCTATGCATGCACCTGGGTTCATGGAGTCACCATGAGTGACGCGAAGGCACCAAAGATCAAGGTGGCCAGCAACACTGTGTACCACGGAAAAGGAACACAGACAATGCATGTCCTCTGTGTGGAGGTGAGAGAGTCACAGGAAGGCTTGTCATGAGGCAAGAGATGGGGGCACTGTGTTTTTCTCTGTTTCTTAACCTACAAGCATATTAGTTATCCTCAAGTTTAGATGTTACCGGCCATAAAGGAAAGAATTAAAAGGTTATGGGAAAGTGTAAAACCAGCCCCAGGACCAGGATTCCACCTTCAGTGTAAGAAAATCTGAAGAGTTTTATTGTCTTAGATATCGTATGTAACCCCACTCCTCCAGGGTCTCCTGAGAAAAGCAACAAGGCTGTGAATACGAACCTTCTGTAGCTCTTCTCACTTCAACAGCTGCTCCCCATGGCATCGCCTTAGCTGCGGCTCTAACGTGATGGTCTTAAGGAAAAGAGGTGGTTGTGTACCCCCCCACACACACAGGGACCAGTCTGCTCTTGGTGGAGAGAAGTACTCCAGAATTTAGTGGCATCATAAATACACTGCTGACTCTGTTAGCTATACCAATGCTTCCCAAACTGGCTCTGGCTAAGAAGCGGTTTGTGTGTGTGTGTGTGTGTGTGTGTGTGTGTGATTTTTAGTTTCTGTGGTGTTCTAAATGAAAATGGCTCTACAGGTTCTTAGGTTTGAATACTTGGTTCCCCAGTTGGTTGAACTCTTAAGGAAGGATTAGGAGGTGTGGCCTTGTTGGAGGAGGTGTGTCACTGGGGGCGGGCTTTAAGGTTTCAAAAGCTCACAGCATTCCCAGCTAGCACTGTCTGTCTTGTGGTTGTGTCTCACGATGTGAGAGTCACCATTCTAGGACCGTGCCTGCCTGCCTGCTGCCATGATCCTTGCTATGATGTCACAGGCTCACCCTCTGAAACCGGAAGTTCCCAGTAACCCCCGTCTTCTATAAGCTGTCTTGGTCACGGTGTTTTATCACAGCAATAGAAACGTAACTAAGACAGTTTCCAATCTACTGTAGACAAAATGCAACAGTAAAAACATGACATAAAAAAAGCAAACATGCTTTATCGTTAAAATTCAACAGATAAATTGCTCTAAATTTCTAGATGCTTAATCTCAAGTTTCTATTCATAACTAGAAGCAAAACAGTAAGAAACAGTTCAAAGCCCATCTTTCAAATAATATTAACCTAGCCAAGTGTCGCGGTGCACGCCTGCACCCTGCAAGAATCCTGCAAGAGGACCCTCAGTTTGAGGTAAGCCCAGACCACATAGTGAGATAGATCTCAAAAGTAACAATAATCATAAGCAAAACACAAACAGAGGAAAGGAAGGTTCTAGGGCAATCATTTCCTCAGGAGTCTGCTTAATAGAATCATACGATAGTTTTTAGAAATCGCCTTCACTTCTGTAACAGCTTTCAGTTTGAGAAAATACACTGTTCTCACAATGCAAGTGAAAATAAGAACCAACACAATTTCTCAGCTGAAGGCAAGAATACATGAATGGAGGAGAAAGGAGGATTTTTTCACTGGGCATTGGTTCCCACGGGGTATGGTATGCAAAGTGGTGAGAACCTGACCTGGTGTATCAGGTGATCCCCAGGGACCCTTACCTCATCTCTCAGAGAGGGAAGCAGGCTTAAAGAGGCAGAAGACACAGCCAAGGCAGGTGGAGACCTGCTCTGGGTGGCTGTGTCTCAGGGTCTGTGACATGCAGGCTTTTGGAAGAACACAGCAAGCAAACACTCAGTGGGAAAGAAGGCAGCTGAAGCTTTTCTGTTTCCTACCTCACAGCACAGGCTGGCTCCTAACTAAACAAACAGAGCAGGAGGCTGCATCTGAGGGCGTCTATCTGCAGAGCCTTAGGGAGACAGCCAATTAGCGTGCCGGCTCCAGGCTCCCAGGAACCTTGAAGACCCAGTTTGCCCAGAAGGACATCCTTTTAAAGTCACTCTCTTGCATAAAGGGAGAGCAGCTGGGATGACTTTTTGCCTTTCCTTTGGGGCAGTGGCTTTCTTCAGAACCACTGAAATACATCTTAGTACAAAACCTGATGTTTTTACCCGACTCAGGACTAGTGAGGCCTGTCAAACCCTCATCCTGAATGCAGCTGAAGATAGTTTTGGGAGTGGCCCAACATAAAACCCTAAGCTTGCCTAAGTATAATTTGATTTTCTTTTTATTTTGCTGTAATACACCTGGACTCTTCATGAACTTCACAGATGACAATGTCACATGGTCAAATAGTTGGACATGCCTGACTGCATATAAACAGGTGTGGGTGCTGCAACCAGAGAGATGGCTCAGTCAATAAGGTATCTGGTGCTAGCATGAGGCCCTGCGTCCAGATCTGAGCACCTGTGTAAAAAGCCAGCCAGTGCCTGGAATGCCAGAGCTGGGGAAAGCAGAGATGGAACAATCAGAGGACCAGTCCAGTCAAAGCGACTAGTTCCAAATACAGTGAGAGACCTTGTCTCAAAAACTAGAGGGAGAGCCATGGAGGAAGATGCTGAACATCATCTCCTGGCAACACACACACAGAGACACACACAGACAGACACACACAAACACACACACAGACACACACAAACACACACATACACATATACACAGACACACACAGATACACAGAGAACCACATACAGACACAACATACACACACAGAGAACCACACAAAGACACACACATACAGAGACATGCACACACATACACACACAGACACAGAGACACACACATACATACACACACTCACAGACACATACACACACATACATACACAGAAACACACACACAGGCACACATACACACACACACAGACAGACACACATACATACAGACACACAGACACACAGAGAACCACACACAGACACACACACAGAGACAGACACACACACACTAGGGTGGGGGAAGAATGTGGATCTCTTTTGTTAGAAAAATTTTCAAGATGGCACCATCAGGACATTAAAACAACCTACAGGTGCCTCTGCTCAGACAGTTCACCCAGGAAGCAGCCCTGACCCAGCTGGTGATCTCGTCCCACACACTAGCCGTCCTCTGCCTTCATCTGGGATCAGTTCTCCAATGCAGACCAATGGGCTGATGGTTGAAGGCAGATAAAAGGTACCACAGGCAGGAGTTGGCAGAAGGGAGGGGACAGCTGCCCTTCCTTAGACTTACAGAGGCTTCCATTGCACAGCAGGAAGGTGTGCTGATTGTAATCTTGTTTACAGGTAGTCCGAAAACTTGAAACTGATCCGCTGGGCCAGCCAAGGTCAGCTTTGAAACAGGGAGGAGGGGAGCTTCTGGTGAGACCAATTCTTCCTGGATATGTGAAGCTCCCCAGATCCTGACTCTCACAGGGGTGGCATTTATAAGAGCCACTGTTCCAAACTTTCTCCTAATTCAATAGAAGGTCCATCTCTGAAGACGTGGCAGTGACTATCTGCTAGAGAATGCAACCTCCACAATGATATGTCATTATTATTATTACTATTATGATTCTTATTATCAGTGTTTTGAGACAGGGTTTCTGTGTTAGCTCTGGCTGTCCTAGAGCTCAGAGATCTGCCTGCCTCTGCCTCCTGAGTGCTGGGATTAAACGTGTGCACTACCACGGTTATAAAGCAGAATAGTGCTGAACTGGAAATAACACTTCTAGAATAACTACAATATCTAAATACATCATAGTATATCTATAGATCAATACTGAGACATTTAAAATCATCTCTCCAAACAACTGTTTATTGGCGAAATCAAGCTACTATATTATATGGAAAAAAGAAAAAAAAGCCTAAAACTAATATTTGTTTTGTGTGACCTAATTTGTCAAAAAATATCACTTATGTTGAAAAGCATAAAGCACACATCAGTGACAGATTACAAAAACAGATATAAATATTAACACTAGGGAGTGAGATAAAAATTTAAAGTTTCTTTGAATCTGAACTTTTAAAGATTTTCAGGGGCTGGAGAGATGGCAGAGGACCCAAGTTCTGTCCCTAGCATCCATGTTGGGCAGCTCAGGACTGCCTGTAACTCTAACTCTAGGGCATCCGATTCCTTCTTCTGCCCTCCACAGGGAACTGCACTCATGTACACACACACACACACACACACACACACACACACACACACACACACACTCACTCACACATAACTAAACATTAAATAAATATAAAATGTTCTTAATGTTCACTCACTACTTTATAATGAGAAAACAATAATTAAAAAAATTCTCCAACCATATAGGTTAGACTGTCACTCAAAGAGCCATCCTGCCATTAAGAAAACAAATGGCTGCCATGTTTATAATGACTGCTGCTGCCTGGCTGATAACCACCCATTAGCAATCTTCTCTCTAGGAAGCTGGAGATGTACATCAGAGGGTGGAGTGTTTGCCTAGCATCCAGGGAGCCCTGAATTCAGTGCCAGCATCTCATAAACTGGGCATCGGGCTGTATGCAGCACTTGTCTGTAATCCTAGCATTTAGGGAGACGGGGCAGGAGGGGATCGAAAGTTCAAGGTTATCCTTGGCTACACAGTCAGAGCCTTCCCAAGGCTCTACATAACATGAAAACACTGGAGAGTGTTTGAATACCAACCCTAAAAGCATGATTGCATGGAAAAGGAGCTGACCTTGCATTCTGGAATTCTCTTCTCTTCCCCTGTTGTGCACACCCATCTGCACCGCCCTGTCTGTGCTGCTTCCCAGTTACAGGAGCTGGATCTAAGCCTCAGAAGCTATGAAAATTAAATTAGTCAAGCGCATTTCACCACCGTTTACTCATTCAATGTGCAGTCTTTGGACTTCTATACATAAACGGAGAGAAAACTGTCTGCTTAGTCAGCTTAGGAAACGTCTAGTGGGTGCACAGTGAACTGTGTGTCTCACTGATGTGGAAGAGACAAGTCTTCCAGTCGTGTGTGTGTGTGTGTGTGTGCGCGCACTGTGTGTGTGCGCGCATGTCCATGTGCCTGTGTGCACTTGTGTACACGCACACACATGTGTGCGTGTGTGCCTGTGCCTGTGTGTGTGCAGTTGTGTGCATGCCCATGCATTCAAATGTGGAATCTCGAAGGTGGCTGTTGGTGTCTTCCTCCATCACTCTCCACCTCATTATTTGAGACAGTCTTCCATTGTGTTTGGAGCCCATAATTCCTGCTAGATGGCATGGCGAGCCCCGTGGATCCCCGTCTCTGTCTCCCCAGCACAGGTTAGAGACATGTACTTATTTGCCCAGCTTTAAGTGGTGCTGGAGATCTTAACTCAGGTCCTCACTTTGCCAACTGAGTAATCTCTGCACCCCCAAAACACACTCTTCCTTGACATTGAGGTGATGTATGTTTATCTGTATGTCTGTGAATATTTGGGGGTGTGCATGCACATATGTGTCTGCATGTTTCTGGAACAAAGAGGACAACCTCAGACGTCATCTTCAAGGATATCATCCACCTCCTCTGAGACAGGGTCTCTCCCTGGCCTGGGGTTCACCACTTAGACAAGCCTGGCTGTGCAGTGAGGCCCAGGATCCTGCTGTCTCTTCTCCCCATGCTGGGCACGTGCACACGCTTCCACACCCGTCCTTCCCATGCTGGGTACACGCTCAAGCTTCCACAC
The DNA here is from genome assembly GCA_004026605.1 of Ondatra zibethicus. Classification (NCBI taxonomy): domain Eukaryota; kingdom Metazoa; phylum Chordata; class Mammalia; order Rodentia; family Cricetidae; genus Ondatra; species Ondatra zibethicus. The sequence goes on along the minus strand of PVIU01008197.1, from coordinate 10,785 downwards.
CTGTCCTTCCTATGCTGGGTACATGTGCACGCTTCTACACCTCTCCTCCTTGTTCTGGGCACACACGCACACTTCCACACCTGTCCTCCTTGTGCTGGGCACACACACATGCTTCCACACCTGTCCTCCTATGTGTGGGCTGAGGATTAACTTGGTCCTCATGGTTTATTTGTGAGGTAACCCACTAAGTTATCTCTCCGGCTATATTTTGAAGATTGTTACAGTGTTAGAATTGTCATAAATATTCTTACTTGTGATTATAAAATGTGTACATTTTAACAAGGTAATAGAGGAATAATCTAGACTACCAAAGCACTATAATGAAGAACCCACTGTAAGAATTTATCAACGATGGCACTGAAATCGGCTCCTACTATTCTCTATGTGGGCCACTGGCTACCCTAAGAACTGGAAACCCAAAGAATAATGTATGGGAACAGACCCGGGGAGGCAGTGTGCCATATTATATAGAATAGGCTGCCGCAGCCAGCCTTAGACCAGGACACCATTGAAACAAACAAAGGACTGGTAGCCTAGAGTAAAGAGGGAAGGTACCCATCACATACCCCTCAGGGATGTGAGCTGAGAAACCAGAGGGAAAAAGCCATATGGCTACCGGAAGTGAATGTGGGAAACTCTGCATGGAAACGGAATGCAGCGAGCAAGGCAGGTCACACAGATGCAGATACTGAAGACAGAAAGTGAACGCTGAGGAAGACAGAAGTGAGGAGAGATGCCAGCCATCAGGGGATCATATGGCATCCTGGGGAGTCAGAGAGCAAGAATAGATAGCCATTTCCGCCAGCTGTCTTCTTTGGTCACTTTGGTGTTCCAGGTCTGGCTTCCAGTCCAGGTATCCTAGCAACCATACCCAGGTAATTGGATTCAAGATAACTTGAATGAGTCTCTGTTTGTGCTACCCAGAGACCAAACAAACCCCCAGTAACCCCCGTGGTTCCTTGGGCCTTTTGAGTGTCTACCCCTTTCACACGGGTCAAGTGTTGCTCAAGGTGCTCGGCATTAACCACAATTTAACAATATGCTTTCCAGCTTAGCATCCGAACATTCTAAAAGAGACAAAAAGTGCAGCTGCAGAAGTGTAGTTGAAGTAAGCACTGCTGTTTACAGGGGGGATACACAGTAGCAGCTTGTCTTGATGAGGAGGCGTCTTGTGCGACCTCCCACGCTGCTCCTGCGTTCCCTCCTGGGAAAATTCCAGTTCTGGGTGGCCTCAAGTGAAGGGAAGCTTCAAGGAGAAACCTCAGCTTGTGATGGCTAAGTGACAGTAATCTCTAAAGTCCGCACAGTTTCAACACAGAGAATGGAGCTGGAAGAAGACCCCGGCACCGACAAATGGGGTAACCCAAGTGAGAAGGCATGCAAAGGTACAGCGCTGTGACCAGCCCGCACCCCTATCTTGCAAGGGGTCACTTCTTTCCAGTATCTGCTAGGAACCTGCCACAGGCAGTCATCTTTATGGAACACATCGGACCCAAGTGAGATCTCCTAAGACGTTGCCCAGGCTTGGCCTAGAAACACCGTGTAATTCTGAATTACACCCACAGTTTCTAGAACTCAGGGTCACCGGTAACAGCGAAGGGGAAGTGTCATCTGCCTGTGCTCCTTGCTGTAAGCCTGCCACACAGACACACTGCAATTTATCAGCAGTGCTGTGACAGCTGCTACTGTCCCCATTGTATTTATCTTCAGCTGGGGAATGGTGAGCGAAAAAGAAGAGTGATCTGGAAAGGATTTTTTGTATTATGATTTTATTTATGAACAAAGAATTTTGAAGTAACGAGGAATTTAAAATGTAATAAAACACGACTTGTTCAGTTGTTTGCAAACCTCAAATTACATCTTCAACACTAAGCTTACTGATCTCGTGGGGAAAACTGCACATGAAAGTACACACACACACATACACTCTAGAACACAGCAATAATTCCAAAAGCCATCAGTGCTCACGGTGCAATATTGCTATCTCACCTGTGAACTTCTTTCCACAGAGTGCTTTAAAACATCGGATTTTCTAATACTGAATGTGGTCCAGTGCTACAAAAGTAGCTGTTCTACAACATTCTAATGCTTCTAAGAGGAAATGTGTGACATGTTCAGTACAGAGATTATCTTTCCCTCAACATTTTCCATGTGACATCCTGTGGTTGGTTGCAGCCCACGGATGCCAAGGGCTGACTGTACACTACACTTTGCTCATCTAAAGCATTTTCACAAATACTGGGTGTGGACAAGGATGGGCTTTCAACACTTGGTCTCAATCTACTCTGGGATTTAATGGTACACAGCAATGCAATGAAAGATGAAATTATATAAAAACGAATACTATAAAACATTTTAAAATATAATTGTATGCCAGGCAATGGCGGCACATGCCTTTATTCCCGGTACGCAGGAGGCAGAGGCAGGTGAATATCTGTGAGTTCAAGGTTAGCCTGATCTACAGAGCAAGTTCCAGGATAGTCAAAGCTACACACACACACACACACACACACACACACACACACACACACACACACACACTGTCTCAAAAACCCACCCACCCAACCAACCAAACAAGCAAACAAACATCATCATCATCGTCATCATCATCATAAACGATTCTATGCCAATGTTTTTCAACCAATGTCCTCACTGGAAAAGCAGAAGGGCACCTGTTCTTCCATGGGTGGTTACAGCACCCTGAATAAAGGCTGTGGCTCTGCAGAGGATCAACAAATGTCCCCCGATACAGAGGGTGTGGGCGAAGCGCTAGCCCGACTTCCTGTCATTTGTATTGAAAGGAGAGTGATAGAGACAGAGATGAAGAGGGGGAGCACAAACCAAATGGATTCCTTTGCTGCTGTCTCACTTTGCTTTTGTGAGAGCGGTCTCCCTGCACAGCCCACACTGACCTGGGACTCTCCACATTCTCAGGACTGGGATTACAGGCACGTGCCACCACACATTGTTTTTTGTTTGTTCCGAAGTCAAGGTGCTTCTTCAAACTGTGTGGGCCTGCTTGTTTGTCAGCTACTACACAAATGAGTAACTAAGGAATGCCATTGAGCTACCATCCCTTGTCCTTTAAACATGACATCCTTTGCCCTTGTGACAATATTTCACTTATGTCTAACAGGTTAAAGCATAGAGTGGTTACAATAAGCATTCACCTTCACCTGAGCACGGGCAAGAACGTTAGGCACAGTACCCCAGCATTGCTCACTTCCAAACTTCCTCTCTGAAATCTAGAGGACAGACCTGGAAGCCAGGTTCTTTCCATAGCTCATGGTGGCCAAAGATGAGGTGACTGGGAGAGTCTGTCCTCTTGAGAAGTCCCCTGGCTACAGAAAAATATGGCTGTTTTCTGTACAGACAGGCAAGCCACTGTACTCCATGCTCACCCATCTCTTCATCTTCTAAGTCCCTTTGCCACAGCTGCCCAGTGCTGCTCTGGGAAACGCTGACAAACGTGCTCATCGCTTCAACCTCCGTGGCAGTGTCAGGGAGCCTTGGGGTGTGCGGAAAGTCTTTCGCTTCCTAGCCTGTGCTATAATGTGAAGCAGGAGTTGCTGACTCTACTGCATATGAAAACCGTTCAGTCACTACAGCGTTAAAGATATTCTATACCTTTAACTTCGGTGCGTGTGACAAATTCTAGCGAATCAATAATATGTTATTTCCCAACATTAGCCTGTATGTGTGCTTTGCTTGTATATGCTTAAGTACAATATATTTTTTTCTTTTAGCATGAACATCAAGCAGTGACTCAAAGACACCTGCCTGATCTTTGCTTTTCATGGTGCAAGTTCTTGGAAAGTTTGCCTAAGGGCAGACAGTTCCCTTTTTTGTCTGGTCTTTCTTGCTTGCCCCTTTATTGACCCTAAGGAAACTGGATCAGAGTTCCACGTATGGTCTATCCCAGGGTCTCAAGCCTCCTTGGCATTCTGCAGGGTGGTTCAGACAATAAGTGTCAACAATCGTGATTGAGCACTTTCACAATTAGCAAGCCAAACAACTAGAAAAGTACCAAAAAAAAAAATTTGAAGTAATTGCCAAGAAGACCACTAGGGAAATCCCCTAAATAACTAGCTTGTTTATCTTAAATTTGGGAGAGTACCCAGCAACCCAGAGATGTTTACACGGTTGTATTATTGTGTTTCCTTGTGGGAAATCATGTACTCTGTGACGATTAAGGCCCCAAGAGGGGCAGAGAATTCAGAGGATGTTAAGTCTCACTTTCTGTTCACTCCCGGTGATGCTCCGGAAAGTCATATAGCCTGAGCCATAGGCTTCTGTTGCTAGATGGAGAAATCCATCTTCCCTCCCCATCTCCCAAGGCTGTGGGGAGATGAGTCAACATTCTGCATGGAAGGGTTTCATAAACTGTAGACCAGTGGTTCTCAACCTTCCTAATGCTGCAACCTTTCAACACAGTTCCTCATGTTGTGCTGACCCCCAACCATAAAATTATTTTCGTCGTTACTTCATAACTGAAATTTTGTTACCATTATGAATCATAATGCATCTGTGTTTTCCAGGGGTCTCAGGTGACACCTATGAAAGGCTCATTTGACCCCCATGGACCATGACCAACAGGTTGAGAACCGCTGCTGCCGATAATCTTTCTTGGTAGTGAAACTAGCATTTTATTTTAAAGTAAGGAGAAAGAAAGGTTCTAGTGACTTTCCTGTTGCTGCTAAGAACACCGTGAGCGGAAGCAACTCCGTTCACAGGTTACAGCCTGCCGTCAAGGGAAGCTGAGGCAGGAACCTGAAGGCAAGAACTGAAGCAGAGGCCACAGAAGCTTGCTGGCTTTGCTCCCAGCGCCTGCGACTGCCACCCCACGTCTCCCCACTCCCATTCAGCCACCTGTCATAAAACATCCCAGCCCACCTGCACAGGGATGGTGCTACTACCGGGGGTTGGGACCTCCTACCTTAGTGAGCATCGGAGCGTGGCCAGAAGAATGACCATGGGACACTGCCGTGGGGACCTGTGAGAGGGGCTCCAGGGAACAAGGCCTTTACCCAGGTGCATTTTCTTCCCTGGGTTGCTCTTGGGCATGATGTCATGCCTCCCGCGACAAACATTTACATTCAATTTATAAGACACATTAGTAATTCTTACTGGGTATCAGAACATAACTTCAGAACCTAATCTGGTCAGTGTACCCTGAATCTGGATACGGCCTTCTGCCTTGCTTTTGCGTTCTCCCAGATGGACTCTACAGTATATGCCAGGCAACTGTGTTTAAATCCGTCTGTCCTACGAAAGTTCTGGCAAAGGGCTGCCCTCTTAATATTTACTCTGTGCTCACTGACGTTTATTTACATGTTCTGATCATGTTTTTCTGAACTCAGACAACCTTGCGTCGACGACTGCTTTGTTACACCTCTGTATGAAGCACACTGGACCTGAAGCACAGCTGACTGCAGCAGTAGCCTGTAGTCCGCCCCATGCCTCCAGGTCCTCAGATCCCAGGTCCAGCAGACAAGGTCTACACAGGCTGACCAAAAAGTCGACAATGAGCAATCAAAAAAATGCTCCATGAACATGTCCACAGGCTTCCGATGAAGGCAGTTCCTCCACCCAGGTTCCCTCCTGGCAGGTGTGTGATGCTGACAGCTAAAGCTATGTATGACAGGGACTGGGCATGAGATGAGAAAGTACCTTGTAAGGTTGTGTTCTGAATGCTAGGACTCAGTCATCATGGTTAACAGCATCGGAAAGGGACGGGGAGAAGGGTGGAGCTCCTAGGCAGGAGGCATGGGATTCCATCACCACCATGCAACAGCACATCCGTGGAGATGATACATTGCTGGGCATGGAAAACATATTCTACCTCTGTTGTCTCTGATGAGAAGGGAAGATAGAGGAAACACGCGCACCGCGTGCACACCACGTGCAGCCACTGTGATGGCCGTTTCCTGAGTCAATACAAGAGGCAGAGACCTGAGGTAGCTCACCTGGTCTGTCTCACCACGTGACTATTGTCAGCCCTGTTATGATGCAGTAAGAAAGCCTCACCAAGTGGGAGGGTCATGCTCTTCTACCTCCCAGCCTCTAGAACCACAGCCTCTGAGTTGTAATAAATCTCGGAGTTAGCTTCCCACATCCACCTGGAAACGAATGACATACCAGCTCATACGCGAGAAGGTTTATCCTGGGTCACAGAGATTGTAGTTCAAAGCTGGGCAGGCCTGCTGCGTTGGGCCTCTGGTTGGGGTGCCAGGTGACAGACACAGAAGGCACATGACAGAGCAAATTGCTCATCTCCTTGTCAGAGAAGAAAAAGTTCCCAGAGTCCCTTGCAAGAGTACATCCCACTGATCCAAGACCACCCGCCAAGCTTCACCTCTTGGTGGAGGGTTCCAGTTTCTCAAGAGGGCTTCCCTGGGACCAAACCTTCAATAAGTGAAATTTCGGGGGCACTTGTCCTAACTATGAACCCATAGTCGTTATAAATTACCCATTGTCATGCAACAGAAAATACACTGAGCTACCTGGGGTTTTGGTTAGGATGTCTCGAACCCTGGTTTAGCTACCCAGGCTATAAGGAAAGATCTAATAGACACAATCTCCCTTTCTTCCTCTTCCCAAGCCCCATAGTATAAAATTCTGGCATGTGGCTACGGGTTCACTTCTGTGAGGGTTCTCTGAGGAGTGCTCATGGTTTTAGTGGTCTTACAGCAGGATCATCTTGCTCTAGAACTGTGTCTAAAACTTGTGTCTAGAACTGGTCCAGGGCATGAATGCCTATTCTGCTATCTGCCCAACAGCCCATGTCTCCTGACTCAGTCTGTCTCCAACCCTCATGAGACCCAATGCCTCCGTTCTATCTCCTGGGTCCATTCTCCTATCCCCAGCCCAGAATTTACCACCTCCCATATTCTAGAGTTTCTGAAAAGTCTGTTTTTCTGTATTTAGAAGTAATGCCTGGCATTCAAGGAACCTCTGGGAAATGACGCGGAGAAGCTAGGAAGGAGCATTCTGGAAGGGTTTGGGTCACGGCAGTGCCTGGCTGGTCCTCAGGCTCAGGAAAACCAGCACGAACATCCCACCTTCGCAGAGCCCGGGAAGTGGCTCTGCCTTCTTCCTGCCCTGTAACAGCTACATAAGTGTCCTTCACTTCTCTGCACCGTTCTTTTCTTCCTTTTCTCTGAAAGATTTCCACCACCACTTCCTCTGAACTGTCACTCTTGTCCCCTCGTGAACATGCCTGTCTGTCCTCCCTCCTTTCCGCTTCAAAACACCGGCTTCTACCCACAATTCTCCATGCTCATTGAGTAATATCTTGAAGCATAATTAATAAAAACTCAGAGAGAGAAATTGTGGTTCAGCCCGAAGGTGTGAAAAGCAAAGCAACCAACCACTGGCTTTTACCTCGACCTCAGTCTGAAAATGACGATCCTGCCTCCAGGAATCCTCAGAATGAGACTGTCTGAGATCTGTTTCCTCCTGTTTTATAATCCTCTCTAGGGCTGGGATTAAAGGCATGCACCACTGGGATTAAAGGCATGCACTGCCCAGTTTCTATGGCAACTAGTGTGGCTCCTGGGATTAAAGGTGTGTGCCACCACTGCCTGGTCTGTAAGGCTGACCAGGGTGGCTGTTTTACTCTCCTGATTCCCAGGAAAGCTTTATTTATTAAAATACAATTGAAATGCCACTACAATATCTCATTATTCTTCAGAGTTTATAATCCCTATGTAGTAGTTTATAAGCTATATATAATGCAAAACTATATACAATAAACTATAATAATGCAGTACTTTATAAACCCCTCTTATTTTTCTCACTCATCTTTCTTTGATGACTTTCAACCTTCTTGTTAGAAGCTGAACTTAGCCTTTTCTCAGGCTATGTAATTATACCATATTCTGTATATCACCACAGTGGTTCCCGATGACAAAGGTCTCACTGTGTCTGCAGGTTATGACTTATAAACACCAATATCCCTAGTAGCTACCCCTGAGTGCTGTGCACTCTCTCACTCACAGCTCCTCATCACCCTGGCCTCGCCATGGATTACCCAACTGCCATTGTCCCTGAGAGTTTAAAATGAGACAACGTCCCCAACAGAATGGGCATATTTTCTTTTTTTCATTTCCCACTCGTGGTCACAGCTTCCTTGCAAACTGGATAGACTCTTAGGATTACCTTAATAAGAAAATTTGAGTGTAAGAGGTCACAAAAAGTGCAGTTTAGAGAGCAAAGTGCCCTTTCTCCGTTATTGAGAGGGTAAAACTTTCTGAATAAATATAACATATTAAAGTCGCAAAACCAAAGGATCTCTTTGTGAAATGGGACCTAATTCAAGGTCTGTAGTTCCTACCCTCCTTCTCTCATAACATGCCGGCCTCAGAACTGTCTGTGAGTAGTGTAGGAACCGGCAGAAAGAACATGAGAACGTGTCCGGTGTTAGCCCCCCCCCCCAGCTACACCCCAGCGCTGTGCTGCCTGAAGCAAGAACAGCATGCCCAGGCCACAGTGCTGAGATCGGAGTAGGCTGCTGCCATCTTCCAGTGGTGGCCTCATCAGCAACCTGCAGGAAACGTCGGAACATTTCTCAGAATCCTTTCACGGTTGGGATGGCAGGGTGGCAAGTGCTGGAGGCAGCTGGTCACCTTGCACCATTATCCAGGAAGGACAGGGAATGCTGGGACTCAACTTGCTTTCTCTATTCTGTGCAGTCTAGAATTTCAGCCCAAGGAGTGGAGATGCCACATTTAGGGTGGGCCTTCCCACTTCAGTTAACCAAACCTAGAAACTCCCAAGAAATGGCTGGAGGCTTTTCTCCTAAATGATTCTAGAGCATTGGTTCTCAGTCTTCCTGATGCTGCGACCTGTTAATACAATTCCTCATGTAGTGGTGACCGCCAACCAGAAAATTATTTTGTTACTACTTCATAACTGTAATGTTGCTACTTTTATGAACTGTAATGTAAATACCTGATACGCAGGATATCTGCTATTCTACCCCCCCCCCCAAGGGCTCACAGCCCACAGGTTGCGGACTGCTACCTTAGGGCAACTGGGTAGAGACAGGAGAATCATTGGGGCCACCAGCCAAGTTCCAGCTTCACTGAGAGACCCTGTCTCAATGGAATAAGCCAGAGAGTGACAGAGCGGAACAATGATGCCTTCCTCTTGACTCTGTGTGTGCATGCATGAACATGGACATGTGCACACAAACATGCATGTTCACCACACACAGTCCCATTCAAATCTATTAAAAACATATAGACACACATACACATGTGTGAGTAATATATGGCGTAGCATGGTAGAGGAAGACACTGATGCCAGTTTCCGAGGTCCACAAGTGTACACACCCGCACAAGCATGCACACATCACACACACACACACAACACAAATACCCTGAAAAAACAAATTACTGGGAGGCCTTGAGACTGATCTGTGTGTAAACCACTAGTGACGAAGGACCCGTGAAACTGGTCCTTCAAAGAGGATGCACGCGAGCACCTCCATTCATTGCCCCAAAGGAAACTTTTACCACAAACCTGATTTTCAACCCTAAGAGCTCAGACGCTTGGGCTCCTGAGCTGACCTTCACCTTCACATGGCACATAGCCGGAGGGTGCAGGGGCACATGGCACATAGCCGGAGGGCGCGGGGGCACATGGCACATAGCCGGAGGGCACGGGGGCACATGGCACATAGCCGGAGGGCGTGGGGGCAGGCAGTATTCCTGTGCCTGCTCCTCACTCGAATCCTTGCCTAAGACGGTCTCAAACTACCTATGACTGGGAGGGTCTGTAGACAATCTGTGATGACATCATCCCAATTTGGAACAAATAACAATCTTCCCATGGACACATATATTCAACGTGCACTCCAAAGCCTTTCTCACTAAGGCTTAATGAAACCCAAGAAACTGCTTCCAGCATCTAACATCTGCACAGATTTGTTGAACTGCATCTCTCCAGCATAGAAGAGGCGTATAATTTTGGATCCTTAGAGAACACATGTGATAAGCCTCAGCATCTGTCTATGGATGAATGAGTACATGAATGGCTGACGAATGAATGAGTGATGAGCTGGTCAAAATGAAAAATTAGCACCTATTGAAGTAATTTGTGGTGGCCGGTTCTATCCGAGGACCTGTCCTCTTTATCTCCAATACCACTCTTTAATTGCACTGAAGCAAGATTACCTTTTCCTAATTAAAATCTTTCTCCGAGCTGGAGAGATGGCTCAGCCATTAAAGGCTAGGCTCACAACCAAAAATAAAATCTTTCTCCATAGAAAATAATTTTTAAAAACTTCGTGTCTAAGCTAGGCATAGTGGTACACATCTATAATCCCAGCACTTGGGGAGGCTGCAGAGGTAAAATGGAGAACTCAAGGACAACCTAGGACATAAGGCTAGACGTTGTCACCATAAAAAATTAAATTAGAAACAACTTAAAAGGGGGTCAGGCTCAGTGTTTACATCAGTAACAAAGCACTCGCCTAACACACATAAGCCCCTGGATGTCAATCATTAGCAAAAAAAAGACAAAAGCAACAGCAAAACACTAGTCTACTTGGAAATTAAGAATTTAGTTTCTGGACCGAGAGGTGGCTCAGTTAGTGACTAAGAGTGCAGACTGCTCATGCAGAGGTCCCGAGTTCAGTTCCCAGCACCCACACTAGGTGACTCAAAGCCAAGTGTTAATGCCAACCCAGGAAACTGATGCCTCTGGCCTCCTTAGGCACACGCCTTCATGTGAACATACCCATACTGCGTGTGCGTGTGTGCGTGTGTGTGTGTGTGTGTG
>PVIU01008196.1:0-85229 GCA_004026605.1 Ondatra zibethicus | reverse complement strand
TGTCCCCAGCTAGGTCCTTGGGCAGCAGAGGAGAGGGTGCCGGAACTATCATTGTCCCATAGTCACACTGATGAATATCTTGATCACATCCATAGAAATTTCGTCCGATGGATGGAGATAGAGACAGAGACCCACATTCACACCAGAGCAATGGATTGAGCTCCCAAGATCCAGTCGAAGAGCAGAAGAATCTTCATCCGGCGACGGATGGAGATAGAGACAGAGACCCACGTTGGAACACTGGACTGAGCTCCCAAGGCCCAGTTGAAGAGCAGAAGGAGGGAGAAGATGAACACAGAATTCAGAACCGCAAGGGATTCGTCCACCCATTGAGATGGTGTGCCCGATCTAGTGGGAGCTCATCAAGGCCAGCTGGACTGGGACTGAACGAGCATGTGATCGAAACAGACTCTCTGAATATGACTGACAATGGGGACTGACTGAGAAGCCAATGATAATGACACTGGGATTTGATTCTACTGCATGTACTGGCTTTTTGGGATCCTAGTCAGTTTGGATTCACACCTTCCTAGGCCTGGATGGAGGCGAGAGGGCCTTGGACTTCCCACAGGGCAGGGTAACCTGCCCTCTCTTAGGACTGGAGGGGAAAAGGGGAGGGGGAGTGGGGAAGCGGGAGGGAAATGGGAGGAGCGGAGGAGGTGGAAATTTTGAATGGTACTATTTATAATGCAATAATAAAAAATTAAATGTGGAAAAAAAAGGAAACAAGGGGGCAATGACTCAAAGGTGATGTATATGGTTCACAAGCATGAGCACTTGAGTTCAAAAACCCATGTCCAAGCCAGGCACGGCCACACATCTATAACCCCAGTGTTGGTAGGCAAAGACAGACTGATTCCAGGGAATTCCTAGACAGCCAATGTAGGCAATACAGTGATCTCCCGGTTCAGCAGGACAGCCTGTCTCTAAAAATAAGAACAACCGAGGAAACAAACATCAGCCCCCAGATTCCACCTGTCCATCCATGGGCAAGCATATCTCACTCACACTCAAATAGACACAAACACACACGCACACACACAGCACAACGCATGCTCACATGCACCCCAACTCATTAAAAATGGGTAAAGAATTTGAGCATCCATGTAATCAAAGAAGATGTACAGATTCTAAGGAAACGCATGGAAAGATGTTGGATGGCACTGGTTAGTTTGAGAAATTCACAAATGAACGAGTCCGCCCCTCCAAACTCATCTGGCAAAATTAAGACAAACATTGTGATAGGTCCCAATAGTGAGAGCGGATGCACTGTATCAGGGATTTCTAGTGATAGCACTGAAGTGTATACTCCTTCTGGTAGATGGTGTGCTGTAGCCGTGTAACTCTAAACTGATCTCTATGACAGAGTAGTCCCACCTAGTTTCATACCTATCAATCTATGAGTCGGAGGTAAAATACAGTCTTCACAGAAATGTTCGTAGCCGCTTTATAATTATATTTACCAATGCTGGAAGCAAAGACTATGTAAAGGGAGGCATGAATTGTGATGTGGGGTCGTCACTATGCAAAGATAAAGATAAAGTGTCACACATTGATTTATTTTCATATTATTTGATGGTAAAAGTAAAAAGAAAACCACAAAATTTGTTAAAATACAAAGAAGAGCCTTCAAAGGCGGGATTGAAGAAATAAAAACTCGTGCTGTTTCTTCAGTACCAAGTGTGCCCTAGAAATATATACAAGCAGTCAATCCTGAACTGGAGCAGTAGATTGTGCTCATATGTTTGTTTATTTATACACATATTTAACAACGATGCCAGAAGAAGAAGAGGGTGGTAAATCTTGGAAGAAGCATGGAGGATGCAGACGCAGAAAGGATAGGAGGGAGGATGAGGGGAAATGATGTGATGTTTTAATTCAGCATCTTAAAGAGATACTTAAAAGAAAAACCAGTGTTGCTCAGAACCCAGGGAAGGTAGAATTTCAGATGAAGGAAGAGAGGAAGAGCTGGTGATCCTTGGAGCCTGGAAGCTATTTTGAATGGTCTATATGGCGGGCACACCATATTCTGCATCTATCAGACCCACAGAACCTTGCAATCAACAGCATGAACCTTAAGGTCTGCTCATTTAAACTTTATTTGAGTAGTTAGAGAATTCCAGGGAAGTGCAGACTGGGAAGACAGTTGAAGTGTATCCCAAATGCATCAGACAATCTTACTGAAAATGGATGGACCGAAGAATCTTTGGAAAAGAGCTGAGCAAGAGTAACCCTGCACACTGCATCCTAATTTATGACGTTTCCAGTGAGAGCACGGCTACATAGTGGTAGTGCTATATGTGTGTTCGAGAATTGAACAATTAAATAAGTAGGTTGTGGGCATGGAAGCCAGTGTTTTTACTGAAGGAGTGGGAGTTCATGAGCAAGCAGTGGAAGAAGGCTGCATTTATCCACAGACTACCTGAGTGTATTTGGAGCCACCAGTTTGAAATGTCTAGCTTAAGTTATGGCTATGGAACGTTTTGTAGGCAGAGGTACATGTATCACTTAGTGTATTTCTTTGCTCTATGAGCTGATGGTATTGACAATGTTCTTATATGATTTCTCAAAACAGATAAAAATCCCAGAAAACCCAAACAGACATACTAAAGAAAATGAATTTGGAATTAAAAACCTTCACCTACATAAAGATTTGGATTCATTAGTCAATTCCTCTTAAACCTACATCTAAAAAATAAATTCTATACAAAGTCTTAGATAAAATGCTAATGAAGATGTCTCAAGTCATTTTAATGAAATTCTGGGATTATCCCTGGATGAAATTAATGTGAATATAAGAAAATAATTGGAAAAGGCAGCAGTATGGAGAAACATTATGCAAAAATTTTATCAAATGTTAGCAACTTGAATCCAGCACTATGTAAAAACCACGTGACACAGAATCAGATGCAGTTAATCCCAGGAATGTAAGCATGCTTGGTAATGAGACATGTAATAAATGTTTCCATTGTGACAGAAGCAGACTAAGTGACGGGATAGTACGTTTTTAATATATAGGGAGCTGGAAAGATGCCTCAGCAATGAGTGTCCACTGCTTTTGTAAAGGACCTAAGGAAGATTCTCATCATCCACTAAGGTGGCTCACAAAAGACTTTAATTCCGGCTATAGAAGAATCTGACATCTCTAACCTCCATGGACACCTGCTTTCATATGTTCATACACACAGAGAGACATATATACAGATTATTTTTAACATGGAAATAATATTTGGCAAAACCAGTACCCACTCATATCAGGATAATTCTTATCTCATCAAACTAGAACTATAAAGCCTTCTTTAAAAATTGATGGAAAGCATTCAATAGAAGCAAAAGTTGGCTTCATTCCTAACAGTGAAAAAAAATCTGACAAAATTATAGACTTGAAGCAGAGATTTGAAGAAATTAAGGCCAATTCTTTGATTGGGACTATATTAACTGATGATAATTATACTCTATTACATGCCAGATAAATTAAAGACATTAATAGTTTTCATGGGAATATAAATTAGTGTAATGCTTTAGAAATTGGGCAGAAAACAGAATCAAAGATCTTTACAATGTTCATATCCTTTGACCTAGACTTTCCACATCTTAAAATCTGCTAGAGAATCTTATCAAAGGAATAAGCAAATATTTATGTATAAGAAAGTTCACTGAACATTTTGTTTTTATTTGTTGAACTGTGAATTGGCCTTGAACTTTACCATTGTGATAATGAAGACTCTTCAACTTTCCTTCTAGAGCACACAATTTGTTTCCAAACCACTTAGGAGCTGAGTTGCCCTCTGCTTTTCTCAGAAAGAGAAAGAAAACACATTACAACTATTGTGTTACTTGTCTTTAAAATAGCTAGGAAAACTGTCCACACCACACATGATATACATACACATTTATATATCAATGTGAAATGTGTATATTGTTTTTCCACACAACAGAATTATGAGCTGCACTCTCAAAGAGCTTATGACAGATCCTTTCATTAGGGTGGATTTTGCTGAAATAACAGCAACAATGATAACAAAAATAGCTACAAATGAGAGGTGGGCCTAGCAATTTTGGTATAAATGTATAATAGGCTTTTCTTCTAATAGACTTATGAGTTACTAGTGTGTCAAGTATGTGCTACATTTTGCAGTTTATTCCCTATTTCATGTGTTGTTTAATATTAGCATAATATATGTGTACAAAAACTATCAACATGAAAATGTCTGTTTACTTTTGAAAATACACTTAAATGACCTCACAATATTTTATTATATGTAAAAAACAGATAAAAAGTAATTGCAAGAAAATATCCCAAATTTATCTCATGTTGTTGATAAATAGTATCCCAGGCTGGGCTGGAGAGATGGTTCAGTGGTTATGAGCACTCACTGCTCTTGCAGAGAGGACCCTGGTTTAGATCCCAGCCTGCACATTGTGGCTCACATCCATCCATAACTCCAGTTGCAGAAGATGCAAAGTCCTCTTCTGATCTCCACGGACACCAAGCATGCATGGGTGCACAGACATACAGGCAGGCAAAATTGTCACACTCATCAAAAGAATCTACAAATATTTAGAGAAATTGTGTCTTAAAGATTTATACAATGATATCTACCATAAAAAGGACTCACTGGGAACAAAACTTAAGTATGACTACTAAAGAACTCATTCAATCAACCATAATATCTTTGCTGTACCAAATTGATAATGCCATTTCATCTTGAGACAGCAAATAAAGCTTAAAATAATTCTATTATATTGGCATAGTAGGCATCTATCTTATTTATTCCACAACACAATTGATAGAAAGGGATTTATGGGTCATCAGATATGACATTTGAATTCCATGTGCCCGCCCTCAAGGCACATCTCTGACCACATCACATTCTCTTGGGTTTTTATTTAGATTCTACATTTGCTCAGAAACCCCAGAGCGTTTCAATGTGGGCAGTTAATAAGAAATAATCATTTTCTGAAATTCAGTGAACTTGTTTTAAAGTGTAAGAACCTTGGAAAACAGTGAAAATGATTCAGTTTTCAGGTATGCCTCCTAATACGATCTGTCGTATAATCTTGTGCTTGAACACTTTTGTATAGCCATTTTCCTTCATTTCCCTCAAAAAGAACTAGAAGAAGCTGCTGAAATTGAAATCAGAGCACTGACTGCTGATGTTATATATTCAATAAATTGTTTCCCTGCTTGCACCAATGTATACAGTGCTTATATAAATTCAAATGTATTACGAACGTGGAAATGCTTTGCAAACATAGATTGCCTCTTTGCCTTTTGGCCAAGATCAAGTGGTGAATGCTTTTGAAAACATTCACAACATAAGTGTGCATTTATAAGATTAGTGGACTTTAAACTGATTTTTAATTATAGTAGAACTTGGGGATCTTTTAAAAATGTCTGATACCTACCTACTAATATTTTTTAATACTTGCTCCAATGACTCAAATGTGCAGCCAAGGCCAGAAACCAGGAGATTGAACAAATCCCTGTTTTCCACCTTGGTAAATATTCGGTTTCGGGAGAAATGACGAAGCCCTAATGAATTTCTGCTGTAAAGCCAATTCATTAGATTCTCTGTGATCAACTCCACTCTCACCATAAATCAGTCATGGTTTATGATAGGCTAAGCAAAGCTGCCAAACAGACCATTTTCTTATTATCCTCCGACATGATTTCTCCTGTGTAGCAACTGGCCTTCACTTAAGGAAGTTGGCAACCAAATGAGGGGAGTCTCAGGAAAAAAGCTGCCATACTGTACCTTGCCTTGGGGAAAGATCAACCCTTCATTTCTGGGAAGAGTTAGTCATCAGACATGTCATCCGCCTTACCAAGCACTTAGTTCCTTTTCCCTTGAGGTAAAACTGACTCATTTTTCCAGAATGACAGCCATAGATGGTAGAGAGACTAGATATGTTACCACTGCAAGGATAGCTTATCTCAATTTATTCAACATGCATGCCTCTGGGTACCATTAGCCCAGAAAACCATTAAGCCACTCATGTACAAGACTAGATAGTGTCTTTTGCCTCATAAAAGATTCATTTGCTATAAATGTAATCCCTTATTTCTGATAGCAAGCAGGACTAGCCAAGCAATGGCATGTGAGGCCGGGGAACCGACTCAGGAGGTAAAGTTCCAGCTGCGTAAGCCTAAGACCCATGTTCAGAGCCTCAGCATCCACGCAAAAATCTAGGAGACAGAGGTATGGTTCTGTAATTCCAGGACAGAGCATTGGAGACAGGATGATGAAACATTTGGTGAGCTCTATGGTCAGTCAGAGACCTTGCCTCAGAACATAAGGCGATAAGGAGAGGAAGGCTAGGGGAGTATACCTATTTCAGACTAGGACCTGCGTATGCAGCATGATCCCTTATCCATGCACACACATACAGGGTACACACTCAAAGAGAGGAAGGAAGACAGAAAGAAAGAAGCAGTTATCATGTGGCTGAAGAAGGATTAGAACCAAAATGCCTCTCTAGGGTTCTTCGTTCCAATCAGCCTTCTGACATCTTCAGTTGTTTCTGAAGTCCTTCCTCATGACCTGTACTGGAAGGTTTATCCTGCTGACTCCTTCCCTTCATTCATCTGACATAGTGTGATTCTTTGGGATTGTCTCTCGCACACCACTGCAACTCTAAGGCCCACCATTAATTCTCACGGGAACTTCATATTATGGATGGATTCTTTGCCTCATTTTCTTCAAATTTAACCCAATACCACGAATGTAAAAAGGTATTCTTACATGTCACCTTTGTCCAGCAATATGAGTATCAGTGCAGATACTTCATCTGCAAAAGTGCACTAATAATCTGAATCTATCAGTTACTGGAAGATATTTAAAGTGGAGGAACAGTATTTAAACCAGTGGTTCTCAACCTGTGTGTCACGGCCACCAAATGACCCTTTCACAAGAATCATGATTCAGATATCCTGCATATCAGATATTTACATTATGACTCATAACAGTAGCAAAATTACAGTTATGAAGTAGAGATGAAAATAATTCTGTAGTTGGGGGTTCATCACAACATAATGAACATTAGGGTTGCAGCTTTAGGAAAGTTGGGAACCACTGTTCTAGACTGTAAAACATCCTGTCTCCACTGAGACAGTATGTTAATATCCAGTCAGCCTATCTTTTGATGAGGTTCTAGTGTTCTAGGATTAAGAAATAATATCTTTCATTGTGTGTGTGTGTGTGTGTGTACATATCATACTACAAGGCAGGACAATGCATAATTCATAAACAAAACTTCTGGTTAAGGATTATCGTTACTGAAGCATGAGTCTGGCTTTTCCCCCTTGGCTCTCAAGACAGAGTCCACATTCTTTGTCTCCCCCACTAAGCTTTTCTTTCATCATGATAGTTCCGATTTCTAGAAGTTATCGGTAGTACAAAGTTCCCTGTAACAAGCTCTTCTTATACACACTTTTATTAAAGAGAAACATACATTTGCCAAGTTTTGGCTAACATAAATGTATTAATATTAGATATTAATATTAATATGAAATTAATAAGTTTGGGGCTTGTGCTTCTATGTGCAATGACATTAATATCTTTATTTGCCTTTCCATTTCTGTGATAACAAAATCCTTGCTAGACACCTCCTAGCATTCCCCTAGTTGCTAAACGATAATAACAACGAAACAATTAGATTCACAGTACCTGAACTCAAATCTTTTCTGCCTAACTCTTCCACTTCCTGTTCTTCCCTAGGCTCACACAGATCTCCTGACTCTAAGCACAGCTTCATTGAGTAGCCCCCGAACCCCAACCACCCTTCATTCAGAATCTTTCTCAAATGTATTTTCTCCTTTTGTATTTGTTCGGAAAGAAGCTTAATAAATGCCTCTCACCCCCTCTCCTCCCAGATGGTTGCATGAATATGCTGTTACACCCTTCTGCTTCCAGAAAGTTTCATTCATATTATCCAGCACAGAATGTTCCAGACTGCTCCGGAAATTCATCTCTGAGGGGTTTGCTTTCTCTGGTTCCACATGGTTCCTCTCTTTCATCTCTACATTCCCAATCCCTGTTCCTTCTTCCTCCATACCTAGATATCTACCTCTGACTTATACATCTTGCTCCTTTGTCTTCAGTAAGTCATGCTTTAATCATTGACTTCTCCAGGATCCCTTCCAGATTCCTCTTACCTGGAAATAATCCTGGTATCATTAAGCTGTCAGGGGTTAACCAATTTTATAATACCTATTACCTTCTCGCCTACAGGCTTTTATGACTGTATTTGGAGCGCTCAGGAAAGAGGATCATGCCTGGTGCTTCTCTGATTCCCCTAAACATTTGAGTTGTCAGCAAAATTCTCATTGAATGACATTTAATTAAATAGAAACCACAGTATTAGGTTATCTCCTCTGTAGAGTTAAGACCCCCTCCTTGTCTGAGCACTCTTACATGCTGCAGGGTTTTTCAACATATCTGCTATCTTTGAACCCTCCCATTCCCACTTCTACTGTCTTCGCAAAAACTATATTGTTTTGCCAACTATTGTTTGATAAATTCTATGATATGACTCAATGATAAGAATCATTTACTCTAAGATCTGCGTAAGAAAATCATCCAAACAGAAAATTATACTTAGCTAACAAAAACAATATACACAATTTTTTGTGGGGGAGATTTAATTTTGGGTGAAAATTTTCAAGAAAAACATTATTTATGGTCAATAGCTTCTATATTTTCCCCTTACATATGACCTAGTAAATTGCTCCATTTCTTTGTTAGCTCCTTGTTAAATATAAACTATTTTTGGTAGGTTCCGAGTGTCTCTCTTCCCATTCACCGCCTCTAATTTTCTGTATTATTAGTTAGGCTGTATTAGCATTACATCTGCTGCAATTGGCCAGCCCAAAATCACATGGTCGATCAGAGTCTACAGTTGACATCAGGGCTCATTTCTCGTGCTATAGGTTGCATACAGTTTCATGGCACGTAGTGACGTGTAGCCACAATTTTCACTACACACGCTCTTATGGCACATAGTGACGTGTAGCCACAATCCTCACTACCCTAAGTAGCCTGTGTGATATTCATCTGTTCCTCTTGCCAAGCCCTGGCATCCACAGATCTTTTCACTCTCCCCGTATACGACCTTTCAGACTAAGCCATCTTTCCTTGAATGCTGTAAGGCTAGGATGCTGCAGAACGTAGGGCTTTTAAATTGATTGCTGTCATGTCAAAGTGCATGTAACATGTGTTAATGCCCCTCATAGGTTGATGCCTTATTTTTCACAGTGAGTAATACTCCATTGAATAGATTTTGCATGGTTTGTTTATCTTTCTATTGAAAGCTATATATTAAAACTAGGAAATTAGAAACTTAATTATTATCAGTACTTATGTGTATTTGTGTGGATATTGATTTTCAACTTATTTAATAAATCCCATGACACATGATTTTCAGAGCCTGTTAAGAGTGCAATTATTTCTATAAAACACCACCCAACTGTTTTCCAAAGTACCATACACGGCATCTCCAGAATTGATGAATGAGGCTTTCCTGTTGTCCTGCATAGTCACCAGTAAAGTGCAGTGTTAAAGTTTTGGTTTTTATATAGTCTATCAGACAGGTGGTGGCTGCTCCTTTGTTACCTGAAGGTTTTTTTTTTAATGTATACAACATTCTGTCTCTATGTATGCCCACATGCCAAAAGAGGGCGCCAGGTCTTATTACAAGTGGTTGTGAGCTGCCATGTAGTTGCTGGGAATTGAACTCAGGATCTCTGGAAGAGCAGCTGGTGCTCTTAACCACTGAGCCACCTCTCCAGCCCTTGTTACCTGAAGTTTTGATCTCCTTGTATAAATGATACTTTCTACCTTCCAGTATTACTGTCTGCTGTTTCTGCACCTTCATTGATTGTCTATTCATAAATGCTTCTATATATTCCTGTTGTTGTTGTTGTTATTTTCAAGACAGGGTTCCTCTGTGTAGCTTCGGAGCCTGTCCTGGCAATATCTCTGTAGACCGGGCTGGCCTTGAACTCACAAAGATCTGCCTGCCTCTGCCTCCCAAGTGCTGGGATTAAAGGTGTGTGACACCACTGCCTGGCATCTTCTCTGTTTTCTTAATACTGTTTTCCTCTCATGGCTGAACTTGATGAGTTCTCTCTACTGTTTAAGATACTAATCTATTGTCTATTTTGTATAAATTCTTTCTTCAAGTCTGTGGCTTTCTTCATTCTGTGTACACGACTTTCACAGAGAAATTTTACTTATAATGAAGAATAACGTGCCATTAATCTTTCATAGAGAACACTTCTGCTGTAGTTTAAAAGCCACAGATAAGCTTAAGGTAAAGTAGATTTTCTCTCACATTATTTTTCCAGAAATATTTCACTTTCCATTTTACATTTGGTATATGCTTCATTCTAAATTAATCTTAATAAAGGGCAAAACACCTGTGTGTGGACATTTGGGAGGATGTAGGAGTGTTCAGTGTTCTCAGGAACAGTTATTGAAAAGAACAAATTTTCTCATCATTCTTCATCTGCTCCATGGTTGAAGATGTATTGACTGCGTGTGTGTGTGTTCCTGTGTTTGTATATTATCTGTGTGTGTGTCTGTGTGTATTTGTGTGTCTCTGTGTCTGTATCTCTGTGTGTGTCTGTTTGTGTATCTGTGTGTGTCTCTGTGTGTGTCTATTTGTTTATCTGTGTGTATATCTCTGTGTGTCTATGTACATGTATCTGTGTGTGGCTGTGTGTGTATCCATGTGTGTGTATCTGTGTGTGACTGTGTGTATATCCCTGTGTGTGTCTGTGTGTGTCTCTCTGTATGTATCTGTATGTGTATCTCTCTGTGTGTATGTCTGTGTGTGTGTGTCTCTGTGTATATCTCTGTGTATTTGTGTGTGTGAATTCACTTCTTGGTCCTCTTATCTGTCTTCTTGATGAATTTCTCATTCGCCCACACTACATTGTCTTAAAGATTTACCATCCATCTTGAAGTTGGGTAATGGTAATGTTTCAACTTTACTATTACCTTCCAATACTGTATTGCTATTCTAGAACCCAATACTTATGGATTCAGGACTGCAAAAGAAATTATATGGTAGAATTATCCCTTGTAATCCAGACTGTGAGAAACTCAGCAGTAACTGACATATTTATTTTGTATTACTCCGGAATGAGGCAAATTGTCGTATGCTGTGACACACAGCACAGCATTAATAAATCTCTACTTGTTTAATCGATCAACTGAATCCTCAACTATGCAACAACTAAGTACATACTTAAGCCCCATTCTGTATTTGAATTAGGCTCATTATCAACAACACAAAAGTTAATAAAGTTGGACTAAGTCATTATTAGTATATCCAGACATTGCTTGAGACACAGAAACTCTACATCATTGTATATATGGAAGCTACTGTTAAAGTCACCACACCAGTCAAGGTAATTCTGGGCCAGCAACAGTCTCTGGTTTGAATACTTATAGGAAAAAACCAAGCTGCCTAGTTCAAATGCAAGGTATTCACATATCCCAAATGGCATGTAATGCATATGTGTTGTGCAGACAAAGGGGGTAAGAGTACAGCTGGCTGGTAATGCATATGTAATTTCTCCTAGTTACTCAATTTAATTTACTTCTCCCCTCCCTTCCCCCACTTCCCTCGTTTGCTTATCTCAACTCCGCAGTAGACACTGAAATAGATACTTGAGAGCGTGACTGGAGTGATGGCAGCAGTGTGCTTCAGACAGCGTTAGGCAGGTCTGTGCTTATCCACTCACATGCAGCACAGGACCTTATGCAGAGACCAGAAGGGCAGTGGCAGAAAGAAGGCATGTCTTTGTTGTTGTTGTTTTGTTTTGTTTTTTATGTGTATGAGTGTTTGCCTGCATGTACTTATGGACACCATGTGCATGCAGTACCTGCAGAGGACAGAAGGGGGCGTTGGCTGCCCTGGAAATGGGGTTATATTGTGGGTGCTGAGAACAAAATAATCTTAACTGCTGTGCTGTCTCCAGCCCCAGATGACAGCTGATTCTTCCTTAAGGGGACATTGGGAAGAATTGGTCATGGGTGAAGATATGCCTGCACATGTGACGTCCTTTGCTGACCATGTGTTGATGAAGTTCTAAGCACATTCTGGGTACCATGCTGAGCACATCAGAGACCTCAATTCTCACACGCATGTGCAGTCTATGCAGAAAGAAAGTTCCTCTGTAGCCCCTAACCAAATGCAGTTATTCCTCTAATGAAGTTGTTCAAGGAAATTTCCTGAAATGCAGTCAAGCAATTGATTCCGTAAGTATTTATGGAATTGCCAAACGCCATTCTAGGCGATTAACGTATATAACTAAGCAAAAGACACAATCCTAGGACTCTGCTTTCCAATTGTTTGTATCCTAAAGGTAGAAAAGTTTTAACAGTACTGAAAGAGAGAAGTTGCAAAGAGTGTCATGAGAAAGAGGTGAAAGGTTGATGCTTCCTGCTAGAGGACGGAGCAGTTAGGTTGGATCCCGAGGCATCACCGAAGGAAGGAAGTATTATATACTTTTTCATATTAAATACAGCTCAGGAAAGAAGGATGGGTGACTCACTTTCTTCAGCGATGAAGGGATGAGTGCATACTGCTGCATCCTGAAGTGCTCTGCTGTGTTTGGGTATGTGGATGTGTAGCTGCGGTTTCTAACACATGACACTAATATTTAGACAAGAGTCCATGGAGTCTTACTGCAGAACTGGAGAACCGTCAGTATGTCTGGAAAATAGAGGGGAGTTAAAAAATTGAAATGAGAAGGCTAGCATCGTCATGATGGGGGCCGTTTCCAGGAGGATGAGTCCGGTAGTGTCATGGATGCTAGAGGAAGGAATTGTAATCCAAGACCTCTTTCACTAGCCTAAGACAAAGTGTGCCCGGGAGTCTGCTTTAGCCTGCATACAGAAGGTGAAACTGGTCCTTACAGACTGTTCCTCATAGCTTGTGACCTTGTCCTTCGAAGGGCACTGAGGTATTAGTGCAGGGAGGGGTTGTCCCTCCACTCCTCCTGAGGATGCTCTCCCTAGTCTAGGAGATGCAGTAGCGGAATACTTTGGGACCTATACTTCATGGTCCCCACCCATCTGTTGGCAGTCGTGAGCCACAACAGAGTCAGCTCCAAACAATTTGTGTCGGCATCTTTGCCTGTCGGTTCACATTTGACCTCTAGGAAAATGAGGAGCGTATTGGCTCCCCACACCTAACTCCCTATTGTCTCCATGGTTGTTCCTGCACAGCTGTCCAATTAGAATGGAGCAGGGAGACAATGGGGAAGACACTGCCGCTTTGTTAGAGATGGCCATGCTCTTGGGAGGGAAGGAAAACAATGAACTCTGGTAGAGTGAAGGCAGCCAGGAGAAGGCAGTGGTAGACATGGAACCATCTCCCAGGAATTCCAGGCAGTAAAGTGCAGGCCATTTTGCGCACCCAAGTCGGGGGGCATTGGGAAATAACAAAAGTAAAAATTAAAGGCTAAATGGGGCACTCACACAGACAGCTGTAGGTGGTTCCCAGACATTCAGAAAAGGGTCTGTCAAGTAATGACTTTGAAAACTAGAGTGAAAGACACATCTAGAGCTGGCACTGAATTCCTGCCTCTGTTTGTTCTTAGGCCTTAATTTGTTCAACTCCTGTTTTCCCTTTGCTGGGTTCTTGTGTAGCTGTGTTTAGGCCAGCTTCACTGAGTTTTCAATGCATCACTGATATTTGTACTGCGATTGCACAATGACATGGCCAAGAACCATGAGATATCTGGGAAATGGTAGGAACTTTGAGAGCTGTGTGGCTCACTCTGACTCATTTACTTACTTATGGATGCTTGTCCCTCTCAGTGACCCACTTTACCCGGCCTAGCAGGATCCTATTTGTCCACTGAAATCCAAAATAGAAGCCCTTGACTTCCTTCTCTGTCTTTGTATTCTTTACCTTGTATGTATAGCAATTCCAAAACATTTTGTATTTTTAGGTCTACACTGTCTACCACTAGCTCTGAACATCAGGGATGCCTCTCATTCTTTCTTGCTTTCCCCATTGCAAATAATGAAGCCTTTGGTGAACTCAAAACATACAATAGATGAAGGGGCAGACAACACAAAAATTTAAAAAAACAAAACAACAACAACAAAACTATGCGGTACGTGATCTACTTGCCCCTCGTCATTGTTCTCCTTGACTCCATGGGTGTAATTAGTGCTTTCTAAAACACTGTAAGCCTGTTCCTAACTTGGGCTATCCTTCTGGCGGCCTTGTGTGAATTTGCCTTTGCCATGCAGGTCAGCCTCTTGTTGAGCTGGAGAGTTGATGTGCAGCTTGGTTGGGAGACAACTCCACCCCTGAGTCACAGTGCCTCTGGGTTCTGTGGTTCCACTCCGTGTGAAAGGTCCCTCTGTAGCATTCTTGCAAGGTGAGTTTTCTAATTAGCTTTCCCTTATAAGGTGCCAGAGGGGACGATTGGTCAGAATGAAGGGCCATAGATGGGGTAACAGTGGCCAAGAGATTTTGCCTGAGGCTGCTGGGTGGGAAGAAGTCTTCCAGTTGACATCTGGTGAGAATTTCATGACTCAGAACTCTATTCTCCACCCCTGGTCTCTCACCCACCCCTTCTCTTCACTCAGCCAGACCTGGACTTTGAGAACATGAAATCATTTACATCATGATTGCAACTGCATGGTAGCTCTACTCGGTGTTAGACCACATGTTCTTCAAATAGCCCAAGAGGACAAAATGGCTCGGGAATGCCCATTAGCCCTCACATCTCTGAGGCAGAGCTGCCCTTCTAGGAAAAGGCTGAGGCAAAAACCGAAGAACTTATGGAGTGGTTCAGAGATTGAATAGTAACCTAAGAGTCATGATAGGCAGGCATGGTGGTCTACCGCTATCTAAAGTTTCATATGCCACGGCATACAGAAGGATGTGTTTTAATGCATATATCTTTAGTATAAAGCCAATAAATATTTGAGTGTTAAAACATAAAATCAGGAAGGGAAAATACTGAACAGTAAGTTCATTCATAATTCTAACATGTAAGGGGAAAAATTCTGTTTCTTCTTGGGAATTTTTCTTTCGCTTTTTAATGTATCACTCAGATCCTGAAAAAGAGCCATAACTTCATTTATACAGGAAGAATGCATGTGCTAAGATGGCTGGAGGAATCATTCAGGAGCGGACGGATTCAGTAATTCTTATCTTGCAGTTTTCACAGATTGCAGAGTGTCCAGTCACCCATTTCCAATTTTCTGGTTCTTCGAGTTTCTCCCAGGCCTTCATTTCTGCCTTTAAAGAAAGCAATAGCATTAAGATCCAATGTTAATATAAGCTCGATGCCTTTAGATGAAAGCTTATCCATACATTCTAAGTGTTGCTGTAAAACAAAGTTAGTATTTACCCAGTGATCAGAGACGCCATATAAACTCAACTCCAAGTATGTGGCCAGGATTCCTGTAAATGAAGGACTGCTTTTGAAGTCAGTTCTTTGCCTGGTCCATGGTCAAGCCCGTTATTGCTATGCTCTTGGATTGCTGAGGTTCACGAAAGGCACAAGACGAGTTAGCTCTAACTGCGGTCTTGAGGGATCTGCACTCACTCTAGTCCAGGATCGGGGGAAGACAATTTCATCATGCATTATGCCTATGCTAATAGACAGTTGTGGTGTAAAAGTAATTTCAACATTCAACTTATGTCACATCTTATGATTAAACACAGATTACCCACGGGCCAAATCTTTTCCTATGATGCCCAGACACCAGGACAGGAAAATTTTCCTAAAGTAGGAAAATATTGAAGGAGATAAAAAAAAAATGCCATGGTTTCCAGGAACAGACCCCATCTTTAGTACCCACATACATCTTCTGACCGGGAAAGTTAGTATGTGGGGAATGCAAGGGATTTATAGGCTTTATATTTGCATAGCTGACCTTTAGTTTTTATACCATAGGCTGCCTTTGATCTAGTAAAGAACATTGCTTCAATTGGACCAGAGAATCATTATATGGACAACAACCACAACACCCCCACCCACATTTGTCCTGGGCTCTGCTCTGTGGACTCTGAACCCACGGAGAGATGGGTGGCTTCTGCCTTCTATTGAATGCAAGTCTTCTCAGGAAGGAAAAGAAGAATTTTTGGAACACATGTACCATTCAGAAACAAGGATTTGGCACTGATGGGAATATTCCCTGTATTGGATTGAATTGTGTTGTACTGTGGGTTGGCAGAAAAGGAAAAAAATAATAAGTGGGGAGCGGCCCATGCATGTAACTGGCAGAAATACCTATACAGTATTAGTTTCAAGTTTGCTGAGTAATGATGACAGTGTAGATGGAAAGGCTCAGAAAGGATCATAGTTCCTGCTCTCCGTGTATTCTCTGTGCCGCTTGACCTCATTTTCTTCTCTAGAACCCTGTAAAAGTTAGGATTCATTTCTTCTGTTATATACACACATAAGATGGCATTCACACAGAAGGCAAACACTCTTCTGAAATCCCTCACCTAGTCATTAGTCCTGTTAGATTACAGCCTGTGACATTTCTTCTCTGCTCCCTCTTTTGTTTCGCATGGGAGTGCCTTACAGAGAATGCTGTATGCAAAGATTGCATCGTGGTATCTAGGCCACTGAGCTGAAGAAGCCACCACAAAGAGCGCCACCATTTTGGCTGGCATGAAGGGATGACATTTTGCAGCAAAAGGCCAAACATGAGGTCTGCCCCAGGAATTATCCTTTCCTATGCTATCGTCTAAGAGATGACGGGAGAAGAGGCTGTCCGGGGGCCTAATGTAGAAGTAGGAAGCCTGTCCCTGTTCTCTCGATCTGTTGGGGCACAACTCACATATATTCCCCCAGCCGCTAGCACATCTTTTTGAGAAGAAGAGATTATCATTAGACAGAAATGGCACCCATATCCTGACACCTGATTAAATGCAGAATGAAGATAAAATGATTTCGTTCTCCTTCCTGGCCCGAGCAGCTAACACTCCCCATCCCCCTAGGAAAATGGCCTTCTCCCAGCGGCAGCCTGCTCTTCACTTTGAAGTTGCTTCTAAACCTGTTTGCTTTTGGAGCTCCAAAAATGTTTGTGCTCGCTGCCGCAGGCTGGCCCAGCAAGGTTGCTCATGCTGAGACCATGGCTGGCTTCCCGGGTGAACAACCACGACAGTTAATTACATCAACCCAATTAGCAGCGGCACCCACCTTGTGCAAGCAAGGCTCACCTGCAGACTCACCCGTCTGGCAAAGGGCCCCCAGGCTTTAGTGGGGAAGCTGCTGAATTGAGAGACTGAATGTTTCCCAGTGACCTCTTCTCAGTACCCTCTTGTCTTACAGAGAAGGAAAGGAACTGGAAAAAGACCAAGCCCTTACACCGCAGTCTACTAAGCAGCCTGCAGATAGGAATGACTTTCAGATTGTTCCACTGGGGAGGAATGGAGTCTTCCCTCAGCACCTACCAGTGATCAGAGGTGGAACAGGATCAGATACTGACTTTGGTAATGAGGTTGTTTGCCTGCTTCTAACAGAGCCCTGAAGAGACAGAACCCTCTCTGAAAGGCAGGCTGGGGAACGTGACAGCTGTTTTCCTTCGCTCTGCCCTCACACTTTCCACCTTCACAGGGAGTCCAAAGTGCTGGGTTCAAAGATGAAATCTAATTGTCTATTAGTGGCCTACCAGGAGCAAGTTGCTTAAACTCTCTGAGCCTTGATCGAATGTTTGCTAAAACTGTGGCTACACACACTATAGGGATGAAAAGCCATCCAGCGACCGTCATCAAGTAGGGAGAGCATGTCTCCAAAGGGCTGCATTGGGATAGAACAGTTCCATGTCGGGATTGACTGCTGGTCCACGGCAAAGAGCTATATTTTGAGACGCATGAATTTCGCAGAAGGAAAAACTCAAAATGATGTCCTTTAAAAGTTGATGGAATCACAAAGCTGAGTTATGAGAATAAGGGCGATAATAGACTTGAAAGTATGAAGCAGAGTGAACAAGCTGAATATGTCCCAGAAATGTATCCATTGCTTCCTTTTCTCTCTAAACCTGTTTCCCCCATCTGTAAAATGGGAATACAGACACTATTTCCCCTAAGTCTTCTTTCTAATCAAGTGATGATGGCAGGGAGACAATCTGTGTGAATGCTTTCTCCACATTCGGTAATTGACACGTTTTGAATGTCCTTGTCCAACTGGGCCCTGCAAGCCTATTGTAAAAGCCTAGCAGAGCCCATCTCCCATCCTAGGGTAGCCTACGGCCAAAGGAGAGAGGCTGAGTGAACACAACATTAGCATCAGGAATGCTCCTGATAGATGGAGAACAAAGGATACCGAGAGACTCCTTTAGGAACATAGCGCCTCTCCGTCCTCTCGGGAGCTCAGTGATTCATCTTGACGGATGAAGTCTTACACAGGGTAGCTTGCCAAGTGCCTTCTACTCTCATGGGTTTTCAGTGCTATGGGTCTTCGGTTTCCTGTACCCATTTGTAGGTAACTGGGGCCTCAGCTCTTAGCTTTTGCTTGGAAAGCTGGGCCATAACTTCAGGAAGATACTTCCCTGTGGAAGAACCATGACCTTCATTTGCTTTGCATAATCAATCACTCACCACCAAACCTGGGGGGTTGCTATCAGATGGCAGGTGACAGGAGTCATGGAAGGCATTCAAATCCTCTAAGGTGGCTCCGTGATGTCAACCCAATTACCTGAGACAGCTTATCTGCATGGCAATGGCCCTCGGGTGTCAGCGCCTGTGTAGACTTGGGTGGAATTCTTTGCTGGGACACTTGGCTGACACAAAGTCTGCTCATCCCTGTCTCTTTTTCCCCTCCTGAATAGAAAGCAGCAACAGCCCTTGGCCAAAGCCCAGAGACCTTGCATGAGCTCTGGATAGCAAGACACACTGCAACTTTACATATGCCGCTAAGGAAATGCTTGAAGGCTGGAACTGCTATTCCTCAGTCCTATACCTGGACCACATTGACCCACTGATTAAGTAATTCCGGTCTGCTCCATGAATTTCTGATTCTCTCATTTCCACTCCGGTGCTGTCCCACCCTTTGCGGCTTCATCCGCCACAGTTTCTTTTCTAGAACTCATAGGGCTTCGTCACAATCCAGACTGAATGTATGAGGACAAGCATGGAGGGGTTGTGTACTCTGTACCGTGCTTTCATTTGTCTTGAGTGGGTAGAATGTAGTGGTTGTTAGACACTACAGGCAGCACCTCTTTGGAAGACAGTGAGCAATAAACATGTGGATTTAGTGGGCTTGTTCATTCTGAAAGTGTTGTCCACCTTTATTTATGGTTTTGTAAATGCTGAATCTGGATCTAGGAAGACTGCCTCAGGATCCTAATACCATGGCCTATGAAAGTGGGGTACAGTAGCACACTCTGCAGGGGCGTGCTACAGAACAGCAGAAAGACAGAGGTTCATGGAGATTCAGCAAATGGAGCGGCAAGTGTCTGCCATCTAGCTAGAGCTTGGTACCTCCTTCCCTAAGGTGAAAACAAAGTCCCTGGTGCAGGTCTGTGAAGAATGAGGAGAATGGTAAACACACACAGAGATATAAAACACACACACACACACCACATACCCACATACACCACACACATAGACAAGCACACACACACACACACACACACACACACAGGGACACACACAAATGCACGCACGCAGGGGGAACTTCCCAGGGGACATTTCAACAGCAACAATTACACTTGCAACAGTTGCCCTCTGTGGTGTTACCAAACACGGTGACAACGCACAGTTCACTTCAAGCACACAGCGAGGAGATCCTTGTGATAACACAGCCCCATGCAGGTCGGTTACTGAAGAGTAAGGAGCTGACCTTACAGGCTCTTTTGTATCTCCGGGGAATTAGACAGGGAAGTGGATGAACCGGTCTGGTTCTTTGAGCCTGGGGTGTGGGAGCCTCAGCACTGAAAGTAGCTCCTTGAAATGTGCGATTCATCTCTTCGTGCCCTTTCTCCATGTCTGAAAGGGCGGAGGACACATATGTCGCCCTGGAGATAGCCTGGCAGGGGACAGAAATTCATAGACATGATGAGGAACTCCCCTTTTCTGGACAGATATTATTTGTTCCCAAAGGGACCAACTAGAACCTTTCCTTTGTTTTCTTTAAAGCTCCCGTCCTCATGACTAATTTGGGAAGCCACCCACTTTGGGGACCCCTGGGCTGGTATTAGGGAGATGTTCAGGGAGTTCCCTGGTCATAAGGTGCATCCGTATAGGACTTTGACATCAGAGGTGGGTGCCTACCTCTGCACCATTTTCCAGGCTCTTGGGCTAGGTTAGCCTTGGGCAGTGACTCGATTCCTGCCCTGTTGTGAAATGCCTGTGCCAGCTTAGCTGTCACCTGCTCCACATGGGGCATTCTCCTGCTTCTGTGCATATCCTCTGCTCAGATGTAGCTTGTGCAATGCCTTACTTCCCTGTGTTAAGGCCTCTGGCGTTTGGACTCCATTGAGGTGCCTGCCATCGCCTCGTAGACTAGGAGAATTCCCCTCATAGCACTGAGCTTGATGTCTGTGCTATAGAGTTGGATAAAGTCAGAACTCGAATTAGAATGTGGTTTTGCCATTGCCTCTCAAGTCCTGAGTGACCAAGTTAAAGTGGTAGCTCTCAGCCAATTGCCCCTCACACCGCTTGCTGATTTCCGCTTTTAATCTTGCATGCGTGAGTTCATGTATTCATTCAGTGAGCACTTCTGTTTTTCAGCTATGTTGTGTACCTTTTTACACTCTGGAAAGATTCCTTTCCTAAAAACTTTCTTGGAAGGATGCAGTCAGAAAACAAAGTGAATTGGGTGAATTGTAAGTAGAAAGTTTAATAATAAAAGTGTGAGCATGTTAAACAGAGAAAGACAGGGGTGTCAATGACTGCAGAAGTTCAAGTGTAAAGAGATATTGTGACTGGTTACCCCAAGGAGGTAGACGGGGATTCCCACTTGCCACAGATGGGATACATGGGCACCTGGAAGAACAGTTCAGGTGAAAGTAAGTCAACGCTAAGACCCCGAGGCAGGAGTATACCAGTCAATACCAAGGACAGTAAGGAGACCAGCACCACTGAATATAGGGCAGAGGGTATTGGAAACAGAGCAGAGAGGCTGTTGGCTCCAGTGTCATGGGAAATGATAAAAATGTGGCCATGGAGTGGGGAAAATAGTGAATAATTTTGTAGAGTAACATGATTTGATTTGTGTGTGTGTGTTTTAAAAGTATTGCCCATTTCTGTGCTAAGAACATACTGAACAGAGACAAGAGCAGAGGCAAAGAGATACATTAATGGGTTACTCTCAGAAAAGCTATGTTGGTTGCCTGGCACCAGGTGCTGAGAGTGGTGGTAGCTCAAATGTAGAGTCTGAAGATAGCAGAGGTGGACACAGCCTTGGGAATCGTGGGTATAAGAAGGTCATGGACGGGAAAAGGGTAGAACAGGACAGCCTGTTCAGGAGAGAATCTGAAGTTAGCATAAGAGTGTAGGCAATATCAGAAGGTTTCTGAAGGTTTCTGTCTCAGCTAGGGTTTCTATTGCTGTAACAAAACACCATGACCAAAAAGAAAAGTCAGGACAGGAATTCAAACAGGGCAGGATCCTGGAAGCAGGATATGATGCAGAGGTCATGGAGGGATGCTCCCCTGGCTTGCTCAGCCTGCTTTCTTACAGAATCCAGGACCACCATCCCAGGGATGGCACCACCCACCATGGTCCGGGCAATATTTCATGGATCACTAGTTGATAAAATGCCTTAAAGTAGGGTCTTTCATGGTGGCATTTTCTCAGCTGAGGCGCCTTCCTTTCTGACGACTCTAGCTTGTGTCAAGTTGACACACAAAACCAGCCAGTACAGCTTCCTAGAGGAAAATGATATCCCAGAGTAAAGCAGCTGTCCGTGCTCCGCCAGGACTGTGCCATTTTTAACACCTCCCTACTGTGGAAGCTGGAGTGGTGGAAGGACGAGAATGTTCCAGAGTCTATGGGTGGCCCAAGACAACTGTTCTTTGTTCAATATGGCCTGAAGAAGCCAAAAGGTTGCCACCCTTGTAATAGAACAGAGCAGACTATAAACATCTCATCGATGAAAATGGAGGTGCTAGGCAACAGAGAACAAAGGGATGTAGGCAGACAGCGGGAAGGCTTGGTAAAGTAGATGGAGGCTTCGATATGCAGAGTCCTTTACACCAGAAAAATATTTGATGTGTTTTGACATCTTCGGAAGCATTTTAAGGGAGAAGTGACAACACAATCAACTTGAAGAGGTCACTGTGACCTTCATTTTATTTACATAAAAGTGTTTATTAAAGATCACATATAAAGGTATCAGGCGAGGTTAAAAAGTGAAAAGAATGATGTCAAGATTCAGAGTAGAAACTGTATTTGTGACAAAAGTTTCCAGTCAAGTGTTCTGCTGCCACATGGATGCTCACATGCCCAGCAAGGTCAGAGTCTTCTAAAACAGCAGTTCTCAACCTGTGGATCGTGACCCCTTTTGGGGGGGTTACTTAAGACCACTGAATACTACAGATATTTACATTACAACTCATAATAGTAACAAGATTACTATTATAAAGTAGCAATGCAAACAATTTTAACATGAGCTATATATAAAGGGCCGCAGCATTAGGAAAGTTGGGAACCACTGCCCTAAAGTCAATGAAGCCTTCCATTGGTGTCCTGTTTACAAGGAAGGCATGAATGTTCTCCTTGCCTCTGCATCTCAGACTTTTGAGTTTTGTCCTTTTCTCCTTGATGATTCTGCCAGTCTCTAGGTCATTTTTCTTTCTTTTAAAATGTTTCCATTTTGTCCCAGATTCCCGAGTGATCCAGGCTATTTGATGCCCACAAAGACATGTGTTGGGATCAGTAGGCATGGACTCAGATGAAGGCAGGCAGTGGGATGGGAGTGGAGGGTGCTTATGGAGAACCTAAAACCAATTATTAAAAGAAGTTTTTCTGCTCTGCTATTTCCACGTGCCATCAGTCATAGATAACCACAATGGTAAAACTCCTTCCACTGGGGCAGACCAGTCCCAGGCTCCCCATTCCCAGCCTGAATCACTGTAAGGGATTCCTCATTGATCTCCATAAGACCGGTCTTTCCCCTACAATACCACAAATGCAAATTTTGCTAGTATGACAACTGAGGCATAAAAGCACCCATCTCCGGCTTCCCCAAATCTCAGTGTCTTCCTGTGAATAAAGCCTCAGTATCTCACTCTAACTTGGTCAATACCACAAGGCCCAGACAATAGCTGAAACGTGTCCTATTTACGCATCATCCCAAACCCTAATTTATAAGATTCTGTGTGTCACAACAATCTTTGGTCCAATTCACGATACCTTCTGCATTAACAAGAAGGAAAGCTAGTTGTGACTCCAACCCTACCAGTGATCGCTTGGATGATGTTAAGCAAGTCACTTTCCCTCCAGGAGGCTCAATTTCTCATTAGTCAGGTTAATATAATACCTTCAAAGCTGAAGTCACAGGATTGCAGGGAGAGCCAAGTGACATCATGGCTGTGAAAGCCGCCACCCTTGTAAGCCACGATGGTGACTATGAATGGTGGAGGTCATGTTCTTCACAGGCAAGACTCTTTGATTTTGCTTGTATTGTTTATTTTACCTGCAGTGCCTTTCATCTTAGATACCCTACACCCTATGACGACACGCTGTAGGCTAACTGCCTTGCAAGGTTTCCCTGTCCTCTACAAGTCCACCCTGAACCCTGCTCTCAAATACCTCCCAACCACATACCTCTCAAATACCTTTTTTGTATTCAGGCAGGTACCAGCATATCGTCTTATTTTGTGCACGGTCATCTCTCTCTTGGTTGGTAAGTGCTGCATCTTATGTTTGTTTAACATCCTTCCTAATTGAAAACCTGCAATGGATGTTAAATCAAGTCTTGAGGATGGGAATGCCCGAGTGAACAAATGGAGGCAGAGACATCTCGTTTCCAACCCCGCTGTGCAAAATATGCTGATAGTGCCCTCTGCTGCTGACCAGTGGGTCCATGTTTTCCAGGCAGTGGAAGAGAAGATGGCAGATTTCATAGTGGAAGAACAGTAGGCGAGGTGGGCAGAAATTGTCATGCCTTTCATGAGGTGTGGGGCTGAGTAGAACGATAAAAGCTGACACGCCATGTCTGCATGGATCTAGGGAGCCAAAAGGTCTTTGGGAAAGGCAGGGTTCTTTCTACACAGGGGATAGGCATCTAGTTTGTAGTTAGACTACCTTTCAATTTTGTGCAACGAGTTTCTCTTTCCCCGAGTCTGTACCAGTTCTTTACATCTTTACCTCTGCATGTTATAGGGAAATTTATTCGAAGTTTCCAAAGTTTGCATCGACAGTCAACAACGTCTCCAGTAAAGTGTCAAAGTGCCAGTGGGTCCCCTCCAGCCCTCGTCCCTTCCTTGCTGCTTTGCATTAGATAGTAAAACAAACGACCACCGCCTTCTAGCGGTCACCTGCTAAGCTCAGGGCATTTTCATCTATCCTCTCACATAAGCCTCCTGGGTATCTCACAAGAGAGGTATTGCTGGGCTTTTCTGCACAGATAAACACTTTAAAACCGAGAGAGGAGTCGGAATGTCCATTAGTTAAGAGCTGGTCAAAAGAAGCCAGAGATACCAAGGGAGGCCGGGGTATGAGCTTATGTTCTCCTACTAACCTTTAGTTAACTTCAATACATTGAAAATTAGGGAGCGTCGGTGCAGCCAGTACCTGCCCTGGCTTTCCTCTGCTGGTCCATAAACAGTGAGCACTATTACAGCAGTGACCGTTTCTTGGTGTCTCTAGCATGGGCTTGATCGATTTAAGGCCCACTGACTGTTGCGAGCCAGACACCGGCTTCAGCTCAACAGCGGAAAGTGTTCTGCTGAGCACACATGGCCAGGCAGCTTTCTCTTTAATTTGCCCATCTTTCCGCACAGGAAGGTTTTATTCCACAGGAGTCTAGATATAATGATACGGTCCATGCTGACTCTGAAGACAGAGTGGTTTAAAGTTTTCAACATGACAGTTAGTCATATGTGACAATCGGGTTTTAGTGGGCAACATGTCCTGGTGGATGGGCACACCTCTGAGTCCTCAGGACACGGCCCCCTCTGGTCCTGAGCCTTTGAAGTGGCTCTCCAGTGCTTCAAAGCAAAGTTCCTGGTACAGGGAGCACATCTGATGTGCTTTTATTACCCTTAGAGACAAAATACTGCACTCAGAAGCCAGATGTCTGGAAGGAAAAAACTGTACCCTGTACTCAGCCCTGCGGCCTGGAAGTTCAGAGAAGGCAGGAAGCGCTCTGTGAGGAAACCAGGGCATGTCTGGGCAGAGTGCAGCCAGGCTGACGGCTTAGAGCCAGGGAGGCTGCCATCTTGGGAGGAGTCACCCCTTCAGGATCTCTACTGGAGTGTGCAGAAGTGGGTGAGGCCCAAGGACAAATAACTCTGGGTCATTCCCCTGCCTCCTACTTATCCCAATAACTCCAAACTGTCAGAACTTCAACACAGCCACTTGGTGCTTCCCTGGGAACTGACTTTGAAGCAGATGATTTTTTTTTTTGTTCCTGGTTTTTTTCCTTTCACACGTGAGTAACAGCCACTGTGCCGGCATGCTGGGGAAAGCTTAGTGACCCATTACGAAAGGAAGGAGGCAAGCAGAACATTCTCCCTGGAATCTGTATAATGTAGCCTTGCAGGGCAGCCCTTGATACACAGAAAGAGCAGAATAAAATGTACCTTGACCTCTCAGAAGCCAGTTGTATAAGAAGATGTGACATTGTTTATGTCGAATACTGGGAGGTGGGAAATACAGTTGTAATTTAATTACCAACATTAACTTCAAAGAAATAGAACTAACTCATCTTCATATTATCTCACAAGAAAAACATATCCGGAGACTCTGAACTTTAAAAATGGCAGGGTGGGGGGCAGGGGCGCAGGCGCATGTTTAGTAAATGTTACTAAATAACCTTGGATTTCATGAGAAACCAAGACGTTGTCCAGGTGACCAGAAGCCTTGAAGTTGGTTTCTGAGCCTCAGGGACTCGCTCTGTAATTTCTTCTAAACCAAAAGAATATTATTGCCTAAGACCTTCAAAGGCATTTGTAAAGGTGAACAGACCAAAAACAGGTAGAGAGAACAAACAAGGTCTGATTGGACACAAGTTGTGTAATGGCCCATTTGACCCTTTAGTTTTAAATAAGGCAAATTGGCTCCATTAACTCTGGCTGAAGACAATTTTCTTCTAATGTTTCCCAGGGATTCTGCAACGCTGTTCTCTGGGTGCCACCGGGAAAGATGTCCCTTAACAAGGAACACGTGGCTTTCTGATTTTCTTTAAAAGCTCCCACCCTGAGATTACCAAAGGCTTTCAGCTTTTCCGACATCATACTTCAGGGAAGAGTCCTCCTTATTCCCAGTCTGACAGAAAGTGTAAGGGGCTGTGTGAGGAGACTGGCCCCAGGGGGTGTGGGGCAGAGAGTTCCTTGGGTTCCTAGGCAGAGGAAACACTGCAGGTTGGGCCCTGGGCTCTGGCTGAGTGAGGGCTTCTCTCAGCCACTTTCAACAGTAGCTTCTCCTCTCCTCTTGGGTAGGAAGCATGCTCCCCCAGGGCTCCACTCCACCCACTTAAATAATATCTCCCTCGCCAGGGAATGAAATCAAACTTCCTCCTTCCCTGGTATTTATTTGGATTTTCACAGCACTCATTAAAGTGTTTTCCTAAGGCAATCTGCAGGAAAGATCCTATTCCACCCTACCCCCATCCCACCTATCCCACCTTACCCCCTGTTCAACAACAACTCCAATGTGAACTTCCAGAAGGTGGCCTGTTCACATTCAGAACTTGTCGCTTAAGGATGGTGGTGCAGCGAGAACTCCGGGGTTACAACATCTGCTTCTAGACAGCAGAATAGGCACTGAACAACCAGTTCGGCTGTTACCTCTGCAAACCTTGCACCAGCCCAACCGCTCCCGTCTCTGAATTCGTCTGGCCTTTCCTTCCCACGCCTAGCATAACCCTTGCATGGCAGTGTTTATTTTATATTGCCAATTTGTTTACACTGATTTTTCTTCACCTTACTTTGAGTGTCCCCATTCATTCTGAATAACTTGCCTGGCCTCTTTCTGAGCCACTCAGAACCATCTGAGAACTGAACTCATTGATGATGAGAACTCTGTGCCACCATCCTCCTGGACACTGTCCCCTCTCCTCCCTATTTACAGAATAAAGATTGCATTAAATGTCTCTCATAATTATGTACTTATATATGAATGCCAAGTGCTTCAAGACCATAAAATACTTTGTAAATGCCAACTGTGATTATGTCTTTGAAACAATGGGACATATGGTTAGCGAGCCGAAAAAGATGAGACATGGCCAGCCCGTTTCTACCCCACCCACCACCAGAGAGGAACTCAAAGGTGAAATCATGAACCTAGAAGGGACAAGGCTCTAACTAAGGGCTACAGAACTTCTAGAACCTATGTCAGAGAACTGCCATCATGAGGGAACACACCCGAGTCTGAGAAGAGGATCCTAGGCAAGGGTTTCCACATATAAATAAGATTCACACTCAGTTGGGGTTGAAATGGAGGCTCTGATGAAAACACTGCTTATTCTTATTTACTAAGGACAGAAAAGCAAGTGAGAAGGGCAGTTAGCAGGAACGGTTCTCAGCTTTGCTCCTAGATGCTTTCTGTTACGGGCCTATGGAGGTAGGTGAGGGTGGATGTGTCTTTTCCTTGTTTCTCCTTTCTCCAGAACTACGAAAACTGTGACCAGAAAAATGTAGGTTCAACAGTGAATAACGATCAATCAGATCCTCCCTCCCCAACCTCGTTTCTGGAAGAGAGGGCAGGAATATAAATTCTCCAGCTATTGTGTTATGGTTTCTTAGGAAGATTTCTGAAGCCAGAGATGATTCATTAAAGCAAACATTTCCCATGGCCTCTGCCGTTCATTGCCCAGCAGACCAGGGTCAGTGATCAGATTGTTCATCTTGTCATCGCATTGGTCTCAGAGGTCGGGGCAGTGGAGGCCACAGAACAGAACGCGCTGTGATTTGCAACAAGGCCTGGCCATGGGGACAGGCACTCTGACAGCCCGACTCCACAGCTCCAGCCCAACAAAGGGGATTGGTGAGACTTGTCTCGATGCATCTGAAGATATCCACCAGGTAACAAAACACAATAGGCCCTATGCCTCAGATTGAAAATATCAAATTATCCGGGAGCCAATGAGAGCTGTGGGTGGGCTGCTGGGACCATGTCATGAGGTCGCCTTGCATCATTGGCTTCCTGACAGCAGGTGGAGAAGAACCGCAACCTCTTGGTTTGGAATTTTTTCCAAATGGCTCCTGTTTGCCCCCCCCCCGGAGCTGGGGATGTGGGATCAGTTCCACCTTTCCCCCCACTTTTCAGCTACAGAGTTGTCAGCCTTCTCAGACTGCTTAATGCTTTGGCATGAGGAGCTGCTGAGGTGGCCCCATTACTCCCTCCTTGACGTCAGTGAGGGAGTTGTTCCCTGTGGCTGTCTTATGTGAAATAATTCAGCATTTGTACTTCAATTAGAATTCATAGGTATATATTATTAAATGGAACTGACTCATTCCGTGGCTGCTCTTCAGCTGAATGAGTGCCAAAGAAATGTCACTTACGTGATGAAAAGCCAGGAAAGTGAAGACGTCCTTGCAGTTGAAAGGCAGGCTGTGCAGAAAGCACCTCACAAACCAGGGGGCACCATCCCATGTCACTCTCTTCTAAATTTAAGTTAAAGACCATCCCATCTCTCTGCCTTTGGGGGACAGGAAAAAAGACACCCAGACATCATCTTCATGCCTATCATGAGCCTTGTGGGGTCCGAGGTGTGTCTGGAATCAAGCTGAATTAGGGGCGTGTGTCCAATGTATCTCAGGGGACAGAAGGAAAGTATGTTGTCACACAGTTGTTAGCAGGAAAAGAGAGAGGGGTTTCTTGATTCTGTAAAACCAAACCTTCTTCTCTGTGAGCATATTAGATTGACAGGCCTGGGGAGATGATAGAGGGAGCAACAGTTGCTATTGCTTCTCTTCTCTCTGGAAAGATCATGCTGCTCCCTCAGGCCCCATGCTCTGGGGCCAGAGTAACTCTACAGGCAGCCACTGCTCTATGCTCACCCCTCACTTTGTTTATCTTTACCTGCTAATTGGGCATCACATCCCATGTGCAGAAAACCCCTGGATTCCTCAGGTGTGAGTGTGTTCAGTGTGAAAACCATTTATTACAATAGTATGATGAAAACCAAAAGCCTTGTGAGGGTTAGAATTTTTACAAAGGAAGGGATGAATGGTCCCTAAGTCCCTTGGTTGCTTAGGCTGCCTTGAGCACAGAGTCCTTCTGTTTAAACTAGAAAAAGGGACCCCTGGTGGGAGGATTCAGACCTGCAGAACTAGGGACAAGTAAGTCCCATATTTAGACAAAGAGAAATAGGCACTAGTTTTCTAGGTAGAAGAAGACCTGTGCCTGGATTCCAGCCATCATGTGTGGGCATTCTTGCATCCTCCATTCCAATAACTCTGACTTTAGTCTGGTCCTGTCTGCTATAATTCAGTCACCACAGGATCGTATCTGAGCCAGTTTTTGCCCAAAGAAAAAGAGGGAATTGAACTGCAATTTCTACGACTTTCTTCAACTCTCCAACAAAAATTCGAATGGGATTTTCCACTCCTTTGCAAACAGAACTAAGTAGCACATAGACTCGAACTTCTAAGTTTGGCTGTCTTAAGTCATCTGACGGCACTCCCTAAATATTTGAATGAAATTATGCACGGTTTGATGTGGAGCAGATTAAAAAGTGAATGCTTTAGTATATCCTCGATGTTCCAGGTGTAAAGCAACACGGCCAACCAGCAGAACGGGAACAGCCACTCCCTGCTGTCAACGTGGCAGAAGATGAGATCTCACACAGCAGCGGCATCTACTGAGGCCTTTGCCCACTTTCTGCGGGCTGCATGGCACACCCCATGCTGTAGCTGCTGCCTCTCCCCAGCCATAAGCGCACCCAGGAAGCAAGAACTGTGAGGAGCCAAGGACTGGTTTCTTTGTTGTCTTGTTACCAGAAAACAGAAATGAGATCCTTGTCCGGATCTGCCGATCATCGAGTCTGAGTGCCAGCTCGTGCTTCGCAGTGGAGAGTGAACAAATAATAACCATCTTCTTCGCATCTCACGAACTGTTAACCTAAAGTTGGGTTTAAAGTTTTGTAATGGCATACACCAGTAGTGACCTCATTTGTAACTCTCAGATGTTAGCACAAATGTTTGCCCGTATTGGTTAATATTTCTAAAATTCCTCTTCCCACTGGTTCATGTTTTGAGCAAGGCATAGGGTTTTGGATAATTACACCATTTTATTACAAACTAGAAAAAGGGACCCCTGGTGGGAGGATTAATTACACCATTTTCAGAAAAGGAAACTGGAGCCCAGAAAGAGGAAGGGAGTGGCTCTAGGTCACTTGGGAGTCTTGTGCTTTTTTTTTGTTCTTCCACGGCAGAGAAGCAACCAGAATTGTGGTTTGGTGGTGAAAGGCCGACGGTACATAGTCATGCACCTGAATTTCTCAGTTTCTGAGAACAAATGTTCTCACTAAGCAACTTACATGGGGCAGAAAGCAAACCTCACCTTTACTAGGGCACATTGCGCTAGTAGGTGTGGTCTCCCATTGGCTAGACTTGCCTGCCACAGGCTCCCAGAAGATAGAAAAAGACCTAAGGCCAAGAAGTAAATTTGTGCAGAGCCCAAGTCTTCCAGTTCTCTGGATTAACACTCTAACTTGCTAGCCAGCTCTGTTCCTTCCAAAGCAAACTGCCTGCTTTCTTGCAGTCTGCTAGCAAAATTGTCATGGCCCATTGCTCCTGGGGTAGTCACTGTTGCAGATGGTTACAAACCATCACTGGAAGAGGAAATGGACATCTATGAGAAGACAAACGCTGCAACAAGGCTCCCTTTATTAAACAACTCAGACACAACATGCCTCTGTAAGCTGACAGCAGCTCTGGGAAGAGGCTGCCCTGCAGAGGCAGACAGGGAGTAGCCTGCGAAAGGGATTCTTTTTCACCAGCAGCTGAGCAATAGCACCTGACACAGGGGGATTAAAGATGGTTTTCCATCATCCCTGGGGTGAACTTGTGCTGCTGGAAGCTCTGTGTGACTGTTTAAGGACAACTCAGAGGCTGTCCCTTACAACACCAGTCCTCATGGTCCATGAAGGCTCTGGCGAGGGTACCCTGTGTCACAGTCTTTATCCCAGTGCTGGCTTCCTCAAGTCTGAAAGATGCTGCTGCTTGTGACTCTTGGGGCTATGCAGACAGTGTCAGGGGCTCCTCAGATTCAAGCCAAGCTTGCTGTGAAGAGTCTGTACTCTCAGCCATCAGCACCATGAGAGGCCACGGGGAAAGGCGGCAAGCTGGAGGCCTGAGAGCAATTCACACACTCACTTTAGACCTGGGGTACATTAACTGTGGGGTTGCTGAAAAACAGTCTGTCGTGCTGAGATTCTGAATGCGCAACAAATTAATCATGTATGTGTTGTGTGTGTGTGTGTGTGTGTGTGTGTGTGTGAGAGAGAGAGAGAGAGAGAGAGAGAGAGAGAGAGAGAGAGTGTTTGTCTATCTGGGTGCTATGTTTTTAGTGTGTATATGTGTGGCATGTTTAGGAGTTTGTGTGGTGTGTGAGTGGCATATGTGTGCTTTTGCAGTATATCTGTGATGTATGTTTACCCATGTAGCTGTGGGGTGTGCAGAGTGTGTGTGAGATGTGTGTTTGGAGATGTGCCTGGGCTCTGAATGGTGAACTGAAGAAAACCAAGGACACAAGGAGGGCAAAGCGAGCAGAGAAGACAGGGACAGAAGGGGAACCTAGCGACTCATAGTATCCTGTTAATTTATACCATGGCTCTGTACA
This sequence comes from Ondatra zibethicus, assembly GCA_004026605.1. Taxonomy (NCBI): domain Eukaryota; kingdom Metazoa; phylum Chordata; class Mammalia; order Rodentia; family Cricetidae; genus Ondatra; species Ondatra zibethicus. The sequence goes on along the minus strand of PVIU01008196.1, from coordinate 53,282 downwards.
AAAATAAAAAGGTTCTTATAAGATTAACAATTTAAATAAATATTTGATAGAACACTCTCTTTTCTATAGCTCATCTCTGGGGTTAATATTCAGTCCATGCTTCCCACGCTGTTCTTGATCCAAGATGGCAATCACTTCATCGGCCTGTATCCGCTCCTGCGAAAAGACAAGTGACACATTTGTGGTATAGGCGTAATAACCAGGCCCGGCAGCAGATGCTTCCCCAACACTTGCAGCCAGCCATCTGTGCGCAGTCAGGGAGAAGCCTGCTGCATCCAAACTGGCACAGTCTCCACACATCCCCATGTCCTAAGCAGTTACCTTCCGAGATGTCTCCCGATGAAGCCTCATCGGATTACCGGCTTCCCACCCTCTCTGTCTCATGGTCCCACTGCTATCTCCTGCTCAACTCAGTGTTTAGACTCAGCTCCCATTTACTCCCCCTCAGACCCATCATGCTCTTCTGTAAGACTCTATTTCTCAGGAAAGACTATAGTGGCTCACCCTTTGCCTGCAACACCTGGCTCTGGTCTCCTGTACTTGATACATCTCTTGGCCTTGGCTATTCTGCATGCTGTTTCTGTCCCCAGGTCATCATGGTGCATGGCTGTTGGCTTGTTTTAGGCCAGAGTTTCTCAGTCATGGCATTACTAATATTTTAGGATGTGTGTGCACATGTGTGTGTGTGTGCACGCATGTGTGTGTGTGAACGTGTGTGTGTGTAGAGGATCTTCCTGTGTACTGTAGATGTTAACTTCCCTGGTATACAAGATGTTCCCACATTGTGAGAACTAAAAATGTGTGTAGCCATGGCAAAACGTCCCCTAAACAGATAAGTGCTACATCTTAAGACTACTCATTCAGATTCTTCTCCTGAAGTGCTCTGGAAGGTTCCAAACAGGTTTGCCTCCTCACTCAGGCCCCTAGTGGACATGCTCCCCCAAGTCTGACTGCAACACTGTCCTATGTGGGGCTCACAACTCCAGTTGGTTGCAGGTTCTGTTTCCTTGGGGGGACTATCAGGTTTTGAAAAATCCACACTTTTCCATCTTCTCCTGTGTCCTGCCTCCCTGCTCGCCTTAATCTGCAACTCTGTATTACTTCACAGTCTCCTCTGGCTGTTCATTCTCAAAATAGTCTCCCAGCACTAATCTGGGCACCATGCTCCCCTGGACGCTCCCAGCATCGCCTGCATTTCGTTTTCCCCCACAGCATGAAATCAAGAATTTGGGCCCTGCTTCCTTTTTATCCTTGCATTAATCTAACTCTCTTATCTTTTCTAAAACTTCCTATTCTAACTGCTGTGACCTTCTTTTTTGTGGGCTGTGTTTTTTGTTTTCTTGGTGCTAGGAGTTGGACCCAGGAGCTCACACACGCAAGGTGTGTGCTCTGAGATGGAGCTCCTCCCCCCAGCACATTTTTGTTTCTTGACTACCCTTCTCCAAACATCATCTTATCGCTGGTCTTCTGCAAGTTCTCCTCTGCCTGGAGGACTTCTCCCTGTGCATTTCTTCTCATTGGTTCTTCCTGCCAGCTGGGTTGAAGTTTACATGTCCGTTTGGAGAGCCCCACAGTTGGTCTACCATCTACTGTTAGCTCAGTTATTTTACCCTACTTTCTGCATATCATTTATTACTGTTGGGAAAAAAACCTTTTGATCATTTGCTTTTTTTTTTAATTTGTTGTCTCTTTTCTTCTTTTAGAATGTAGGTCCAGGAGAGTAAAGATTCTCAATTTCTTAATCATTGATGTATTTCCAGTGCTTATAAAAGCTACTGCCTCTTGTCAAGGGCTCTGTTATCATTAAGAAGAACCATTATGTGGATGATGCCTAAAGAGCAGCTCCCTAGAGGAGCCCATCTTGTAAGGCTTATTTCCAGCACTGCCCCCAAATTAACCCTTTCCTAACTGACTCTTTAGGTCCCTAAGCCTTCATTTGCAGCAGAGAATTCTTCCACAACTTGCCTAGTGCTTTAATAATTTGATTCCCTGTTATCATCTCTCTGGTTTGACTTAATGTTCCATGAAAGTAGGGGCTGTGCCCCATACGATTTTTATTCCTCAATGGCAGTCACTAGTGCAGTTTCCAGCACACTCAATTATAAGACTTACTATATTCTGACTTGAAAACAAAGTTCTTTCCATGCAGGAGCTCAGAGTTAATAATGATGTCACACACAGATAACTAAAAGGAGCAGACACACAAAATGATAGACAACTACATAGTGACATCAGAAAGCGCAGTGCTTAGCAAGCTGACACACACACAGTTTTCACATTTGATGGCCACAAGAGACGATCAGTATATGCGCCTCTTAAAGAGAAAGGGACCCAAGTGTTGGGACAGATGTCTGGAAGGCATCTTAACATTTTATGTGTGTATATGACTGAATTCTTCTTGATGATCAGGAGTATTTATTTACTTATTATCTGGTTTTTCAAGACAGGATTTCTCTGTGTAGCCCAGGCTTTTGTGGAACTCATTCTGTAGACCAGGCTGGCCTCAAACTCAGAGATCTGTCTACCTCTGCCTCATGAGTACTGGGATTAAAGGTGTGGGTCACCACCGCCCATTCAGTAATATGTATGTGTATGTATGTATGTATGTATGGGTGCATGTATGTATATAGACACATATACATACAGACACACATAAACATACATAAATAAACATACATATATACATGAACAAAGAAAATCTATATATGTACATATACACGCATACATACATCATACATACATACACACACATATGAATCCATTACTCACTGTTCTTAGACAGGTTTTGTTCAGGATCCAGTCTAAGTCGAGGTTTAAGCCAAATATTCACAAACTTTGCTACATATTAGAACCGTCTGGAGAGTTTTAAACCGCTGATACTGAGACAGCTCCCTACATAATTAGATTTGCAGGTAGGAATCAAGCATTAGCGTTCTTGCAGACCCTCAGATGAGGCAGAGAAAATTTTCGATTAGTAACTAAGAGGCGCTTGTCGTTTTCTACAAAGACCACTAGATGGCGCAACAGCCTGCAGGGTGGAGAAGTTTCCTAGTACTTTTCCAAGAGGCCTGCACACTGGTGTTGAAGTATCTTGAGCAGGAAGGAGCAGAGAACTTGGTAGGCATTCATTATCTTCATAAAATGCTACAATGCATTGTGAGGGCGCGATGGAAATCAAATGATACCAAATTAATACTAAAAGCAGGCAGCTGGTTTTTCTACAATTTGTTGTCTAGACCTTACAATAGGGGGAGTGGTGCTGGCATTCTGTAGATTAAAAATTCAAGGAAAGAGAAACTACAGATGAAGGAGGCTGTTGAGCACCCCTGGATGCTTTCTGGGCTCTGCTGGGTTCTCTCCACCAGTGCCATCCTTGCCTTTCTATGCCAGGCTGTCAGGGTCTCTGTGTCTGAGATAACACAAGCTGTCCCTCCTGTCGCACTTCAGACACGACTGCTGCTCACTCCTTCCCTAGCTGCTGGACCTCCCTGCTCCTTGGAGTCTGGCTTCTCCTGTTCACCTCTGCACCCAAAAGCCCGACCTAGGCAGCAAAGAAAGGACTTCGAGAGTGTGGGGAAAAAAGAAAATGCTCTTTCTGACCACGGAAAGGGGCTGTTTCTAAACCGCTGCTGCTGACAATGGATTTGGATTCGGTTTACAAGTTTAAAGGGAGAAATCCAGCATCATTTGAAGACTAGAGTTTCAGGGGCTGGGGGCTGACCCTGGTGAAGATGCTCAGGGGTCTTGCAGAGGACAGGTGTTTAGTTCTCAGCTGCCGTGTCTGCTGGCCCATTCTTACTCCAGGCACTTAACATGTCCTCCTCAGAATTCCACCAGCACGCACACATGCACATAATCACACACACACACGCACACATGCGTAATTCAAACCTAAGTACATCTTGAACTGGGCTTAGTGCACGCCTTTAATTCCAGCACTTGGAAGGTATAGGCAGGAGGATCTTGTGAGGTCAAAGTCAACCTTGTCTGCTTAGTGAATTCCAGAACGGCCAGTTCTGTCTACATTGAGAGATCTTGTCTCCGCAACAACAAAGGGAAAATCTTTAAGGAGGAAATTAGAATTTCATCTCTTCATCCACACTCAGGACTGGAGTAGACTTGAAGGTATCTGTAGACTTCTGTTGTTGGCTTCAGGTAACCTTTAGTGACCACTGTGATCAGTCTCTTGACCTTGGGTGGATCTCTGATCACTGTGAGCAAACTGACAATTCCCTCTTGACAGATGGAAACAGTAAGCATCCCAGCCATATTACATTATGGATCAATATAATATTTTTTAACATTCAACTTAATAGTGTAATAAATAATAATGAGAATCCATGTCTCTTTATCCTTCCGCACTTATGCTTAATAAACTAGTCAATGATGTTCTGATGATTTTCTGGCCTTTCTAGTGACCAGGAGAAAGTCCTTGGCTGCCAAGAGTACAGGGTGTCAGTGTGCTCAATACTCAACATTTGTCTGTACAGCCAGGGAGCACTAATGGATCCGTTTCTGCAAATGTCTTCACGGTTAGAACTCAACTGGGTAAGAGCTGCCTTCAGTGCCACTTCTTCTTCCCAGATGTTACTGCAGAAGTCACCCCAGGCGCGAACCCTCTCCTTCTCCCAGATCTCTGGTGTAGGAGGGTCTTCTATTTGTGTATTGCCCTCATTGGTTAAATAAAGAAAATTGCCATGGCCTTTTGATAGGGCAGCCCTTAGGTGGGCGGAGTAGATAGAACGGAATGCTGTGAGAGAGAAGGCAGTATGGCAGATGCAGACGCCATGCTTCTCCAGCACAAGATGGACACTGGTTAGACTCATGTCGGTAAGCCACAACTCAAGTGGTGATACACATTAATGGAGATGGGCTAAAATAATATGTGAGAGTTAGCCAAGAAAGGGCTGGAGATAATGGGCCAGGCAGTATTTAAATGAGTACAGTTTCCGTGTAATTATTTTGAGTACGCACCGGGAGCCGGGCGGGACAGAACAAGGGGCCCTGCACCGGGAACACAGCCCGAGCCCCTCATTGCAACAGATCTCACTGCAGAAGTCACCCCAGGCTCAACCCTTCTCCTCCCCAGATGTCACTGCAGAAGTCACTGCAGGCTCAACCCCCCTCCTTACCCCAGATGTCACTGCAGGCTCAACCCCTCTTCTTCTCCCCAGATCTCACTGCAGAAGTCACCCCAGGCTCAATCCCTCTCCTCTCCAGATGTCACTGCAGAAGTCACTGCAGGCTCAACCCTACTTTCTCCCCAGATGTCACTGCAGGTTACCCCCTCCTTCTCCCAGATATCACTGAAGAAATTACTACAGGTTTAGGAACAATGTAAAGGACTTTTCAGAGAGGTCAGTACACGGAGCAGGGCTCACTTTGCAGCAGCAGCAAACTCACCAATTCTCTGTAAAGAGGGTCTAGGGTGAACCACAGTGCCACAGCACAGCGCTGGCCTTTGGTGACCGCCTTCACCCCATGAGGGTTCTCTCCGCCAGATGAGAAGCTGATCATTCGCCCACACTTTGGTTTAATAGAGGCCTGACAACAAAATAAAAATTAGACTTTCAATTCCTATACCATGTGTCCGTTTATCATTCCTTTTGTGCAATTACTTATTTGGATTAAATTTTGAAGCAAAGAGCTGGGATGGGATCTCAGTGTTAAAAAAAAAAAAACAAAGACTGCCTTGATTTTTTTTTTACTTGTAGAATACAGTTTCACAGTAATTTACCTTATATAATAAAACCACTTAAGCAACTTGCTATATGGCACATCCCATGCACATAGGCGTCACTTGGCATGTGCTCTGGTGATAACACGCCCATTCAAGAACACAAACCTTGCACTTTAATGCACTACTGTAGCTTTTGGTACTAGCAATTCTTTGGTGCTTAAGGTGGGTGTGCATTTTAATGTCTGTGAACTTAGAAGATGATATGAGGTATACCAGAGAAATTTTACTATTGGCCTACGCCGCAAATGCATGGCAGGAAACCTTTCTAATTCTCCACTGTGCACCTATGGTTTACGTAGTTTGCCACAACGTGAAGCTGTGAATTCATTTCCTTTACATTATTCGTGGCCACTATGCCCACTGATGAGAAAACACTAGCCTCTGGGGTGATCTATGCACGGCTCCAGAGATTGGAAACACTGACACTCTGGCAGGACATGATAGTGAAGGGACACGCTCCTGAGAGCACTGGGCATGTGCAAACTCAAGAGGAGGCTCTTCAGGCTGAGCAAGCATAGGCAACTGAGCGTTAGAAGCCACGGTCCTGTGTATTACAGGGTGTGTGGCAGGAGGAGAAACCACGTTGTAGCCCTCAGGAAATAAGGCTTATTTACCCCATTGAGCTTCGACAAGTGCAGCCAGCGTACAATAGCAGCCCCGACCATTGCGTGGGGGGCAAGATGACTGGTCTACAGCTAGGAGACTCTTTCTTTCTAACCTTTCCAGGAATGGGTTTGAATTTTTTCTAAAGTCCTTGGATGGTACATAGATTTATTCTGGTCCTGTGACTGTGTATGAAACCAGAAGTAGGCAGAAACGTGTGTGTGTGTGTGTGTGTGTGTGTGTGCGCGCGTGTGTGCGCGCGTGCATGGTGGGAGGGGGTCCTGCACATGTGTGCAGGTGTCCCTGGAGGCAAGAAAAGGGTATGGGTTCCTGAAGTGGGTGTTAGAGGTAGTTGTGAGCCACCTGGTGAGGGCAGCTGGGAACCAAACTTTGTGTCCTTCAGTATCCAATGTGGAAAGGAAAAAGGAAACCTGTCACTTCCCGAGACTGGAATAAATTTGTTATAGAAAAGGAGGGAAGTGGGAATTCCTCATTTTTAATAAGTCCTACTTGATCATTTTAATTATCTACAAAAGCCCTAAAACTGCTACAAACAGGAAGTGCTATTGAGCTTTTCCATGAAAAGCTTAGCAGTTTTCCATCCACTTTTTGGTGGGAAGTAGGTTCTGGACTTTGTGCGATGCCTCAGTTATTAGAACTGTAGAACTATGAAATGAGAATGCCCTCTGCTTTCACACAAAGAAGGAGCAGGGTGGTACTCAGAGGCTGGGAAGAATGGGACCGGACTACAGTCGGCCGGCCTCTACACCATTAATCTTTGGGCACTTCCAAATATGGCCACTAGATGGAGTAGAGGCAAAGAAATCGTTAACCATTTTATTGTCTTCCAAATTAAGATGGGAACGTTTTTTCTTCTTGTTTCCATGTTTTCAAAGCGTGGAAATAAAATGCTTTCCGCGCACGGCTTGTCTAATTGTGAATAAAATGCTTTCCGCGCACGGCTTGTCTAATTGTGAATAAAATGCTTTCCGCGCACGGCTTGTCCAATTGTGAATCCTGTAGGGATTTAAACTCCAGTCCAGAGCATTAGTCTTGGTTTGTTTTTCTCAACATAGGAAACCTCAAAGCACTTACTGATTTCTTTTTCTTTTCAAATAAAAAATGAGACAACATGTCTGTTTAAACATTTTACCCAGTTTCATGAGATATTTTGTTATAACCTTCTATGTTCTATCCCCACAATCCTCATAATAATCCCTTTAAGTCAACAATACACAGTTTGGGACATATATGTAGTGTTCCCTGAATGACCATGTATGTTTCATTATTGAAAAAAAATTGTGCAAGCTAAGACTGAATGCACAAAACACGGGCAGAGTTTTGAAAATTGCTTATTTAATGCTAACACTTTGAAGTTCATCATACACATGTCCTGACTACTTAGATTTTTCAGCAAGGAAGATACCTCATGATCAATTTATAATTCTTTTTTTTCTTTTTTAAATTTATTTATTTATTATGTATACAATATTCTGTCTGTGTGTATGCCTGCAGGCCATAAGAGGGCACCAGACCTCATTACAGATGGTTGTGAGCCACCATGTGGTTGCTGGGAATTGAACTCAGGACCTTTGGAAGAGCAGGCAATGCTCTTAACCGTTGAGCCATCTCTCCAGCCCCCAATTTATAATTCTTAAGTTCTTCATTTGAGATTTAGTGTTCTTATAGTGTGTTGATCTTCAGCTTAAAGATCAAAAGATTCTAACTATATTGTCTATACGTCCTAAGGCTCTTAGTTTCTGAAAGCGTTGGCTCATTTATGAATAAAATGGTTGGTATGACTTTCGATCTAAATATTTGTGAATATACATATCACATACATAACTTTTGGAGGTAAAAGTTCATGGGTTATACTTAATTGTATAGACCAGTTTGTCTGCACACACATTTGGAAGTTCATGCTCAATCTAAGCACACTGGCTACCTGAAGCCATAGATTCGTCCTAGCCCTGAGGGCCTTAGGAACGCTGTTTGCAGGTTCCCATCACACTGTTTCAAAGAGGCCCAGAACCTAAGCCAGTGGGTCTCAACCTGTGAGGTGTGACCCCTTTGGGAGTCAGATCAGTTACTGCATTGTGATTCGTAACAGTAGCAAAATTATAGCTATGAAGTAGCAAGGAAATTATTTTACGGGGGGAGGGGCGGTTAACCAGAACATGAGGAACTGCACACGAAGATCACAGTATCAGGAAGGCTGAGAACCACTGCTCTTGGCTTTGTTTCCAAGTCTAACGTTTATATGATTGCAATCGAATCCTTAAAAATTCCTCTTTCTCGATTTGCTCATCTTTAAAATGGGCTAAAAAGTCACTTATGCTTAATACTTTTATTATCTATAGATCACTGTGATCCACTTTATCTCTTGCATTTTGTGCTCAGAAATAGTAGAAATTCAACAACCAGCAAGACGTGGGGAAGACGGTAACACTGAAGTAAAAATCCTCAGTCCCTTTTCAGGAGCGGCTTTCCTTACAGTCACGGTTTTGGCATCCATTTCAGTGAAGATGAATTCTCCGCCTTCAAAGTCGTCATTCATATACAGGAGGGCGCTGTAAGGAAAGGGGGGGACACATTGTTCCAATGGCAACATGGTCCTCACCAGCATCCCTGTAAGACACTGAAGCCTGGTGACGACTGGCCCAGCCCGGATGGTAAACTGCCTTTGACACTGACCCTCCAGACCCTTGAAGTTAAGCTCAGGGATAGCCTGGGTTATATTCCTGACGCTTATTGATCCACTTACATGTGGTTCTCGTCTCACTTCACACTGGAAACTCCTTATCAGGCTTCACATAACCCTCTCGGCTCACCCACATGGTCTGTGATGCTCTGACTCCAGCATAGAAAAGTTACCCCAGAGGATGGGTTTCTTTCTTTCCTTAGCTTAGTTAATGAAGTCCTTGCGACCGAGCCTGGCCATGCAGATAAGGACTGCTCTCTAAACGTTTTGAATAAGTTGCAACATAACAACAACTGACATGTCGTTAAATACACACAGTGGTTACACGCGAAGATATGCGGTTGCATCCTGGGATAGATTCCCTTAATGTACTAACATATCTCCTCATACAATACAACGGTATTCCCTTTGGAGTTTCTATTTCCTTAATGGAAACAATGCAGACACAGTTCTTGGAGGGTGTGAATAATACACATGTATGTGACCAAGTGCTACGTATGTTGGGAGAGCACGCCCTTACGCTGGAAGAGTGGGAAAAACATGCGACATGATAGGCCTTAGAGAAACACACTGATTTATAAAGCGAGTTGTCTACTTCAAAGGAGGCAATCTATGCATGATACTTAAGAACGGGGAAGGCTCGTTCTTGGTCACCGCTGCTGCTCCAGGTGACTCCTGGGAATCTCTACTTCACAGAGATGAACAAGGTAGCAAGGCCAGCAAAGCAGCTTCCGGCTTTTCACAAAAGCTAGACTGACCGGGAGCAGCAGCCCTACCTATAATCCCGGAAAGTGTAGGCAGGAGGCTCCTTCCAGCATTCATTAGCTTCTGGATCCAACAGGCAGTTGTCCGCGTGAATAGGGTGACTGAGGTCGTTTCTTCTATCCTGCTGCCCTGCCGGAAGAAGGGACAAGAATGAGAGCAGGGAGAAGGAGAAGAGAAGCGCGCCAATATGCAGCAGCTAAAAGCACACTTTGCCAGCCATCTTCAGCCCCATGTGAAGGGGGAGAGAGAGAAGGCAGCGCGGTTATAGAAAGAGACCACCAGTCGAGAGACCCCGGTGGCTGACCATCAACTGAATATGAAGCTTCGGTCAAGCCACACCTGCCTTTTTGGGTATAAAGGACGGAATGCATGGGCCTGGGTAAATCCCGGGCATTTTGTAGGTTGAGTTTCATGTGGGGTAGCGAAAGCCCACGGAGGAACCGGAGAAGAAAGCCAGAGGCTGTGACTCACTCTCCACAAGCGCAAAGTGCTCTGGCCTAGATCTCCTTCCATGCCCACCAGGGTGAGTGGAGGAGAAAACCAAAACACGGCAGGAGTGAGGGGCGCCTGCCTCTCAGAATGCTTTCCAGTGAGACCCTTACTGTCCGCACCTCCACCCTGTGCTTGCGGACATAACTGCAGCTTCCAGCCTCCTGGGTGCCTTAAACACAGAGCAGAGAAGTACTTTTCCTCTGCATGTCTTAGCAATAATGAGATTAACAGAAAGTGTACAGAATGGGGGTCTCCCAGAACTTTAGGAGCCAACAGGTAGAAAAAGAAAGAATAACTTTCTGTTGGCTTAGAAATCTGGCATTCTCCTAAATTCTCACTGCAGATTATCACAGTAATAGAGCTTTGCTGCGATGGTTTTCTTTCTCGTGGCATTCTGGGAAGAAGGGGACAAGCTCAGGTTCTGGAAACCTACCAGACAGGGCTGTTCTGCAGACCATGTGTGTATAGGAAAAATACAGGGTTGAGTTCAGCATGAAATAGGATTCCACAATCTTCCGGGCCTTCTCACTGATGTCATAGAAGAGGCGGGCGCTCTTCAGGGGCACCCGACCTTCATAACCGAACTGGAAAAAAAATGCCAAGGACATTAGAGACCGCGGGGTTGACTGGAGGGCGCGAGACAAGCAGCCTCTCGGTTTCATGGCAAGAATGCAGACTGGCCATCTCCGCACCAACTAAAGAGAATGATAAATAGCACGCGCTTGCGTGTTCAGATAGAACGTGAGCCATGAAACAGCTCCTCTGAATGGCAGAGGGAAGGAAAAGACTCACTGCCCCCTTGCCCCTCCTCCCAGAACATATCCTTCATTCTCCTCCAATAATACTTCTTGAGAGGAGAAGCATGTTTCCCTCATTAGCTCATGAGGACAGCGCTTGCATAGCTTTTGGCAAGATACAAACGTAGGAAACGTGAGGCTTGGTAAATGGACGCCGGAATGGAGGGAATCATTAGAAACAGCGAAGTGGCTGGGGGTGTCCTGCAGAGACACAGTGTGTGCTGCCAATGGCCCTCAGCACCCGGAACAAAGGACAAAACCAACAACTGAGTCCATCCATAGTTGCTCCTTCTAAACTCTTCTTCCTGACTCTGCCCTTCACAAGCCCCCACCCCAGCCCCACCTCCTGCCCCACCATCCCAAGGAACCCAAACTTAAAGGAAGCAAAGGATTTACTTTGAGCGCTTTCAAGACAGTCGCCCCTTCGAACTTTTCATTGGGTGTATGGGGTGACGTTTTTCCTCGGTACCCGTCACCAACCAGCATGATTCCCTGGGGACAAGAGGCATTCAAATGCTCTGTCAGTAACAAGGAACAATTCACTCAGCACCGCGTAATCCCAGGATACAGGGATAACCAATTTTCTTTATCTTCCTTATAAAATACTACTTTTCAAAACTAGACATTTAATACAAATTATTCATACATATATTAGCTAATTGCTGGTTAAAATAGAGGGATTTCTCCAGCAACTTCTATAGTAGGCAGGGCACAGGCTGGATGACTATCATCTTAAGAACTAAGCCAGTGGGAGTTTTCAGATCATTCCAGCCTTAAAGTTATAAAAGCATCTCCGATGTCTTCTGCCTGTAGCAGTTACTGTCTTCTGCCTAAGTTAGTGAAATTCGAATTCCCTAACTCTGTCTTCCAGGCTCAGAACATTCTGGGACAGGAGCTGCCCTCCTCCAGGACATTGCCCTTGAGGCTGAGGACAGACTGGCGAAGGGGCTTTTCTCCTCCACGCCACCGACTCCAGGCTCAAGCTGGGCCTGGGGGTTCCTCTTTTCCAGTCCTCACACTGGCCACGCTGTGCAGCTCCCGACACTGCTCTTCCGACAGGACGTTATCTAGGAGAACCCGCTGAGTCCCGTTCAGCTGTTCTGAGTTGTACACGAAGGTGATGTGCTCATAGAGCAGAGGGCCACCTGCGGGGACAAAGCAGAGTGTCCTCCCTGACGCTTCCACCCTCTAGGAGGGTGCACAGAAAAAACAACAGTCTGCAATAGATAGCCCAGGAGAGGCAGGAACACAGGAGTACAAGAACAATCACATATTAGAAAGATGGATCTATGTTAGGTCTCATAACTTGGGAACAAACTGCTAGCAGAGATGCCTATTAGCATACCAAAGTGGACCCTGTCTGCCAGTCTCTCAGCTTAACAGGTACCTGACATACTGTCCCCTACCCTGAACTCTCCCATGCAAGAGACAGGGCTGTATTTTGTACACTTATGTTTCATATAACCTGATGCCCAAAATTATTAAACAGGAGAGCAGGAATGTAAAAGAAACTGCCGCCAAGTCAACAGCACTAATGAAGAAGGTTGATGTTATTTTGCTTAAAATAAAACACCAGATTCCACATGAACATTCTCCTGAAAGATTGGGACAGGGTCCTCTAGGATTAGCATTCCTTGCAGTATCTGGTTATCTAGTGCTGCGTTTTTATCACAAATGGAAATTAAAACTACTATGAAGTAAGTCCTAGTGAATCTGTTTAATTTTAGTTTTAATCTGGCCTTGCTGCATTATTCATAAGCCTTCAATTTGACTGATTGCTAATACTAACTCAATCAAGCAGTCAGCGTGAACTGACCTTATGCCCCATCGAGATACACATCTACAGCAGGATTCAGCTATAGATGTCTTAGTCATCACTTCTTATAATTCTAAAATTATCAGCAAAACTTCTAAGTGTGGAATTTCGTGGGTTCTAGGACAATACATACATAGAACCCTAGTTTTCAGTATCCCATCTTTTGGCTAAGTAGAAAAAAAAGTTTTCTTTTCACAATTTGATGTTCCTTAAAATTTGTTGTACTGAAGTTTTAGAAAAATACAGAATTGGATAGAATCTAAATACCACTTGAAACTTGAAATGTATGAGTAGGCTTCATGAGTTTCCCAGGCAGTTAAATGCTACACAGTAGTTTTCGGACCACAATTCCTCCCCTCAACACCCCTGTCCTCCTCTTCCATCTCTCCTCTCGCCTCTTTTCCCTTCCTCTGCACGCTCTACGACAATCCTCACCACCTTCGCCATCCCAACCCTTGTGCAATCTGCCTCCTGCAAGTACGAGCATGGCTGGGCAATTGTTTCTGATTCACAGACTACAACAAAGGAATGGGAGGTCAGGCCTGTGATTATCTTACTGGAGGCTGTGACTTCTCCCAGGCTCACCTGCCCAGTTCACTGTCTTCTCACCTTGTGTGCCTTGACTAGGCAAATGGTTCTGTTAGTACTGATGGGGCAAGAAATAGGGGGCATCCTCTGGCAGAGAAGCAGCTAGGACTGCACAGCCACGGCCCATCAGTTTCTCTAGAAAATTAGTTCTGACATCTGAATCAGGAGTATTTCTCAGTTTTGTTGGCTAGTTTTATTCCAACTTGATGTAAAGTTGCAGTCGTTTTGGGAAAGTGAACCTCAGTTGAGAAAATGCTCCCACCCGACTGGCCTGTGCACAAACCTTAGTGCATTTTTCTTGATTGATGATTGGTATGGGACATTCCAGCTCACTGAGGGCAAGGCTACCTCAGGGCTGGTGGTCTTGGTTGCTCTGAGAGTAGTCAGAGTGAGCCATAATGAGCCAACCAATAGGCTCATTCCAAGACTTTTGCTTCAGTCTCTGCTCCAGGTTCCTGCCCTGCCGTAGGAGGCATGGAGGATTTGTGCTTACAGATAGGCGCTAGCAGAGCCTAGAATGTTACACACACAGGCCTGTTCCTTCAAAGGAGTGAATGTATAGATCTGTCCAGAAGGCTGGGACAGACGTAGTTTAAAAACCGCTGATCTTTGCATTATTGTGTGGTGAGAGGAGACACCAGAACCTCTCAGACCCATATCATAAGCTTGCCTTTCTCAGTCAGTCTGTAGAATCTCTCTTTATGGAGAGACGCATGTAGTCAATTTACAGAATCCATCTTTATGGAAGGTGTTACATGTACTTCATGAAGAGTTTCAATGTACTCACGTCTGATCTTTGTTTCTCTTACTCTGTTATATTTTATTGTGCATATGGGATTGAGTGAATTATGGCCAGGAAAGTTTTCACCAAATTGTGTTGTGCTTAAACATACCTAAAATAAGCTACTTGGGGGTGGGGGGGGTCGGAATTAACCCCCCCAATTTGAATGAACACCTGCTCTTAGTTGTGTTGAACTGAACTGCCTTCTTGCCTCCTGCGGACCACTACCCTACTGGACATGGTGGTCTCAGAGATCCCCACGCCCTGACTGAGAAGCTTCCCATGATGGAATGCGATGTGGAACTCCAAGCTGAAATAATAAACCTGTTTCTTCACAGTTGCCTTTAGTCTTGGTGCTTTATCACAGCAACAGAGACCCTAACTAAGACACCAGTCAAGGCCCCACTGAGATGTTGGGATAAGCTCTGTGGGAGATTATGGATGTCTCTGGGTTCTGTATCTCAGAAAAGATAAGATAATACATGTCTATTGTCATAAGCAGATGAAACTAGATAAAATAAAAACAGTGACAGCCCCTCACGGGTCTTCTTCATATAGTTTGGGAACGGTGTTCCAAGCTCTGTAGGCAATAAGAATTCCGAGTCAAATTGAGGTGCATCCCTTCAAACTCAGAAAACTGCATAGCTACTCCAACTTAGAAATGAAAAACTATTCCTTTAAGCAAAAAAAGACAACTTCAGATTCACAGAAAATAACTTGTAAATATGAAATTCAAATATAAATAGAACACAGTGTTTAGTGAACTAGATTGGTTTGTAATTTGTCAAGTGTTCATTATTCTTTGGCTTGAAGCAATTTACTTAATTATAATAAGATTATTCTTAAAATATGAATTTTAACATTACTATGCTAAAACACTAAGGAAAAAAATTTCTATCACCCAAGCTCAGCATGAGTGTTTGTTGCTGTTATCATTATTATTGAACTGTATAGCTGTACTAGCATACTATATTAGATTCTGGTGTCAATCTTAGTAAGCTTGCTTTAATGGAGTATATTTAGAAGAGGGTGTTGAGATATTGGCAGAACCCTGAGCCATGCAACAAATAACATTCAAACATTCACATAAAGGCTGGGCACCACATACTCCTAAAAATGTAGAATGAAGGAGACTGGAAGAATTGGTATTTCATACATGCTTTTCATGAGCTATTAAAATTACCACAGAATGTACAGAATTTTAAGCAGAAATTTATTACACTTAAAAAGCAAACAAAAGAAAGAAGGGGGTGGGGAAAGAATCTTGCCATCCATGAGGATGCAACCAGTCCAAAGATGACTTACAGTAGCACACCAGACAGAGAAAATGTGAAAATCAAAATAAAAATGTAGTCTAATAGGTTGTGGTTCCTGGGACCTGGTCTGATGGCTGCAGCCAACTTTTAACCCCTGTGCAGTGTGCAGGGAGATTTGGTTAAACAGCTTAATTCTTCTCTCATTCATAAAGTATGTGCCTGGCTCTCACTCCCTGGTCGCAACAAAGATCATCTAGGCAAGTGTTTCTTTGTGCACACTGCTTGAGGCTCATGGCAAGAGCAATGGTATTCTCATAAATATCACATCTCACTAGGCATGGGGTGGGGTGCAAGCTAACAAGCCCTGGCATGAGCACAAGCCTTTAGGGTTTTAAAAGGACATCATACACATCATTTCCTGCATAGTCACCACCTTCCTTCACAGATAATGACTGCAAGGCACAGAGGGGCTAAGGAGAGACATGTCATACGGTGAGTCCTGTCACAACACATCCTGAAATCAAGCCTTCAGACTCCAAGTTCAACATTATTTTGGCCTTGTCCCAAGTGACCCTGGAATCATTAGTCAGCATGGTCTTTGGAAAACGGAGGCTAAAAGAATGGGTAACTGACAGAGGTGTTTTCTGTGAGTCAGCACGAATGCTTCCTAGGCTGGAGTTCGTTTGGGAGGTGGCCTCCAGTGACCGTGCTGTGGGAATATTATTAAACACTAACCCAAGGAGATGACAGACCCTTTGCAAACAAGAGGAAAAATGACAGAGACTGTATTTTATGGCACATGCCTCCTGGAGTCTTGCCCCCTTGGCATCTGCTTTCTGCCAAGCCATGGGAATGTTCTGAGCCGGGTAATTTTATAGCTTACCACTATTCTCAAGTGTCTGAGGGCACTGCCCATGTGGTAGAATCAAAAATGCATTTGCATTCTCTTACCAGTTCCTAGTTCAGCACATCTAAAACACTTGAAGTTTCCTGAATAATAGAAGTGTATTTTATCATTCATAGTCTCTCTAAAACTATCACAACTGAGCTTATTATGCTAATGAAGCGATTTATCGTGTATCCCATAGCTAGACTCTGGATGGGTCCAGTCCCTGAAGGACCAAGGATTGCAACCTGCAGCTTGGGGGCATGGAGGAGCTGGAAGTCAGGCTTTGTCAAAGTCTTGAACACCAGGGATATATAAGCTTGCAGAAGAGGTGCTGGGAGGTCAATGTGCAGAGAGAGTACAGGAAGATCTGTGCCCTGTGAATACGTCATCTGGTTGCTCATTAGTATCCTTTCTTGTTTCTGAGTTCTCTGAACACATCTGTCAAATTTACAAAATCCAAAGATACCTTATTTATTTATTTATTTATTTATTTATTTATTTATTTATTTATTTATTTATTTATTGTTTTTCGGGACAAGGTTTCTCTCTATGCAATTGCCTTGACTGCTGTACTGGAACTCATTTTGCAGACCAAGCTGGCCTTGAACTCACAGAGATCTGCCTGCCTCTACCTCCCAAGTGCTGGGATTAAAGGCAATGCGCCACTACCAAGCCTATCCAGACTCGATATCTTTAGGACAAGGTCAGTCCTGGGTCTAATCATCGTGGACACTTATACCTGTATTTAGTCCTCAGGGCTTATAAGTTAGGCTATGCTTTAGGTACAACCGTTTGTAATCAATGCAATAGGTATTGAAGAAAACATAACAATCGGTTCTGGACATGACTATAGGGTTCGAGTGCTTGCCAGGTGTCATGTGAGACTTTGGAGAAGTAACTAAATCCCCACTTGAGAGACTGCTATTATTAAAATGAAAGCTATGTAAATTCGCTTAAGAATTATATGTGCAAACAATCATGGCTGTTAAGAAGTACTACCAATTTTGTTAGCAGTACTCTTGCTAATAGTATATTACTATAACAATGCTTGACTCTGTGTAAAACCTGCTTTTGTCAGTAGTCTGCAATTCCACCAGTTCCTTTCTGTGGTCCGTATAACTCTCTGTTTTCTTGTCTCTATGCTTCTGTTCCAACTGTTTTACCCACTAGAACAGTTCTCTGTACACTCCTAGGAAATCGGTCTGAAGTATCTTTAGGGCTGATATGGTGGAACATTAATTTAAGATGGGTTACATTCGTTTATGCTGTGGAATTTGTTTAAGAAAACAAACACGTGTTACATTTGTTTGATCAAAGAAAGCTAACCTGGGGTCAAGAGGCAGAGTCAGCAGCTAGCTGACAGGAAGTGGCAGCTCCGGAGAAACTATGTGTAGCTAGGGTTCTTAAGTGGGGGCTGAGCAGGAGGACACCTGATTTTGGGGGAGATGAGAGCTGGGATAGGTTAGCTACTTACTATTCAGTCTCTCCAAGCTTGGAGGATTCCACTTCAACCACCTAATCCCTAGTTCTGTAGAGGGATAGAGATCTAGTTCCCTTTAGCGGCCATGATAGACCCAGTGCCTAAGGGAACAGAATCCATGCCTGGCAATGGCCAGTGTGGCTGAGCTGGTAGCTGCAACTGGAGTTGCAACTTCCGATTAGGACACCAGTTACTTAAGAGGCAGCTACTGAATTTAAACAATAGGTTGATGTTGTAGATCAGAACTGGGCTGCTTACCCAGCATTCACAAGACCCTGTATTAAACTTTTACCATATCACACATGTTTAAAAAAATAAAAATAAAATCTATTTTTACTCAAGGTCCTGCTCAAATCTTAATTATTTAAGTACCTTAAGTGAACTAACTTAATATCCCACATGACCTCTGTCTTCTCCATGATCCTTGCATGTGCAGTCTATCCCACACTATCTAGCATTCACTAACTGGCTGGACAACAGAATTCAGTCTAGTGACCTCTCTAAGCCTCAAGTATTCCTCCGAGGATGAGGAGGACCACATCGTTCCTGTCTAATTCAAAGGATGGAGGGAGTATTTGGCAATAATTTCTGCAATGACATAGAGATCTGAGGTATTCTTCTGTTTATATGTTGACTTCAGACAACTGCATATTTATTCTTAATCTTAAAGAGAAAAATGGCTTCTACCTCAATCTCTGTGGTGGTTTGAATAGGAATGGCCTCCATTGACTCATGTGTTTGAGTACTTGGTTTATAGGGAGTGGTAGTATTGGGAGGTGTGGCCTCACTGTAGTAGGTGTGATTTTGTTGGGGGAAATGTGTCACTAGGGGTTGGGATTTGAGGTCTCAGAAGCTCAAGCAAGTTTACTTCCTGCTGCCTGTGGAGAACTCTCAGCTACCTCTCCAGTACCATGTCTGCCTGCATGCCACCATACTTCTCATCATGATGATAATGGACTGAACCTCTGAACTGTAAGTCAGCCCCAATTAAATTTTTTCCTTTATAAGAGTTGTTATGGTCATTGTGTCTCTTCAAAGCAATGAAACCATAGCTAAGACAGAAATTGGTACAAGGGACTGGGGAATTGCTGTGATAGGTCTGACCATACTGTTGTTTGGAAGGATATGGACTTTGGTACTTTGGATCAGAAAGTCAGTTGAACACTTTAAATGGCTTTAAATGGTGCTTAATGAGTCATCCTCATTGGAACATGGAAGACAGTGGTGTTGAGGGCAATTTGAACTGTGGCGGCCTGGCTCAAGCGGTTTCAGAGAAGAATTTTGGTATGTGACCTAGAGACTATTGTGATATTTTCAAAAGATCTGCCTTAGGCTAAAGTGAAGAGTTTTGGATTAATTCCATTAGCAGAGGAAACATCAACACAGCCTGGCATTGACACTACCTGGTGGTTATTAATGTTCTCTTTTATACATGTTTATAATGAAAAGGAGCAGGTTGTGCAAGGAAAAACACAAAACATACAATTTGAATAAAAAGGGGCACTAGGAAGTAGAATAGAGTTAAGTCTGGTATTCAAGGAGATAAACAGATTAACAAAATCATGATGTTAAACGGAATAAAGGATCTCAGGGCAAGATCCCACCCAACTAAGCTTCCAACTTGTGAAAAGGAAATAAAGAAAATTTTAAGGATTTCCCCCACCATACCCTGTTCCTCTATCTTCATAGACATAAAAGCTTGTATGTACGTACCTTCTCTTAGGTCTCGATCTATCTTGGGTGGTGACTTTTTCCCCATTGACAATCCATGAACTTCTGCCCCCTCCGTGTTCACTCCTGAAGGGACCCTGTCCATTTAAAAAAAAGTTGAGACTGAAATTTCCCATAAAATAAAGATGTTCTAAGGTAAAGAATACTGCAACTCCACAGGCTTTGATTCTGAGTTGTAGACCATTCATCTAGCTTTCTAAATCACATGATATGCCCATGTCTTTGTGTGGCTCTCTCAGCTTCCTGGGGATGCTGTCTCTCTCTACATTCTCTTTGCAATTTTTATCAAAATGAATTGCAGCTATAACTTCACTCCCTTCTTATAGGTCTATTGTCCCAAAGAACAGGAAAAAGTGATTGCGTGCACCGTCATAATTCTCCATGTTGTACTGTGTCTTGAACATGGAGGGCTGCATCACTGAATAATGCTCAAGTGGAGACAAATCATGTCCTAATGTAAGAGTTGGTTCTTGACTATTCTGAGGAGAAAGACACAGTCTGTGTCAAGCTTGCAAATACATAAGTGAGAGTAGATAGCCTTTAAATTGACACAGACTGGGCACATTCAAACACTCCTATATGTCTTAGATTCTATCTCAGTAATCTTATATCACTCAAGTGCTGACTGACTGCAAGATTGCAAGACTGAAATCTTCCAGGTTATTGTGCCAAAGTCATAAACAAGTCCCTTCCTTCCATTGACACGGTCTGCCTCATTTAAAAATAAGTCGATTGGATTGTGTGATCACAAACAGGTCAGTCACACGTGCACCAAGCTTGAGTTATTTTAAAACATGTGGGTTGATTACAATTGTATTAAAAGTGAGTTTTTTAACTTTTGATTTGTTCAGTAATAACATAAAGTTCACTATGCAGAAAGTTTTCTGATCTTGATATCAAATGAATATCGTAAGGGAATTTACCATCAGAAAGGAAATGTTAAATATGATCAAAATGCATTGTATGCAATTCTCAAAGGATGAAAACTATTTTAAAAAGCAAATTTCATCAAACTTGTTAATGGAAATAGCATCCAACTTTGTGTAATAAGTAATCACAGGAAGTTAGCATTTGGAGCCTTCTGGAAAAGTATTCACACCCAAGGAGAAAAATAATTACTCAAAACCATACAGAGGAGAGTGGGAGAGCTGGGACCAGGACACGGTTCCTAATGCGCAATCAAAGGCTGCAATCACATTCTGTTCACTAATCCACTGGAGTTATGTTCCTTGTACCATCTTCTCCTCCTGAGCACTTTGTATCACTGTAGTTTGTCTCCCAAATGGAGAACTCACCGATTCTCATCCTGCCGTCCTCCGTAACTGATCCAGTAATTCTGTTTACAGTTGAGAAAGAGGCATAAATTTATTAATAAAACACAATTTAGAGGAATAAAAAATTAAAATACTCTTAATGATAAATTAAGAAGGCCTGAAATATTCAGCAACTTGCACCGTGTATCAGTGAAGAGAAGGTTGATGCGGTTTTGGCAAGGGCACCATAGGTAACA
The DNA here is from genome assembly GCA_004026605.1 of Ondatra zibethicus. Classification (NCBI taxonomy): domain Eukaryota; kingdom Metazoa; phylum Chordata; class Mammalia; order Rodentia; family Cricetidae; genus Ondatra; species Ondatra zibethicus. The sequence continues at coordinate 32,133 of PVIU01008196.1, read as the reverse complement.
AATAAATTTAAAAAATGCGCAAAATTAGTTAGGGCCTTGGTTCTTTTGCTCTTGATAGTGACTTGAAATTTGGTAACAGAAAAGGCTTCAGAGATCCTTCAGCACAAGTGCTCTGTGGATCAGGAGTCAAATTTGAACAAAGAAACCAAGCTGGTTTATCTGTATAGATTCATGTTGTAGGTGTCACATTCTGGTGCCTCTTGGGAAAACACAATTCTCCAAAACATTGAGTAGGAACAAGCATATTGTTAAGTGTTATGCCAGAAATATTTCCTTAAAATAAGCTAATTTATAAAATGTGCCAAGGACAATAAGCCATAATTAAGAACAAATTGAAAATATTCTGCAATTTGTGATTTCCTCAACATATTAACATGGGTATTGCGTGAAAATATTCAATCATCAATAGATAGATAGAAACCTATAGCTATATAATTCAATGAGGAAAAGGGGAAATACTATAAACTGGCCATCAGAAGAACAGAAGTTAGAGTAACAGTGATATAGCAATTGACACTCAATATATATGAGTAGTACAGCAGCTTTTTCCTCCTGTAAGTTTGGTAGAGTGGCACGTTCATAGATCACTAGACACAGTGAAGGTATCAGAAACATTTTCTGAGGAGGGCAGTCAAGTTCGAAGAACTTTCAAGCCTCATGTTTTCATGCAGGGTGAGCCCACACTTGGAATTTATTTGAAGGTTCAATAAAAGTGATCGCTGTACTATGGATGTTTGAAAGAAATCAGAAATAATTCAAGCATCAAAGGAGTTAATCATATATTAATTCTAGGTATATAGTGAAAATATTTTAAGGCCTTACCAAAATGAAGACCACAGGCATCTTGTTAAATAAAAACAATAAAATGCATTCATTTACAGCACTGATGAGGTTTGTAAAGGGTGTGTCTTCCCAGGAGGGTAGGGATAGTGTGAGAAGCAGAGAAAGCCTGAAGGCTGACTCAGCCTGTGCCTTCCAAAGGTGTCTTATGTTGTTTAAAGCACAATAGTCATTAACGCATTAAAATTTTACATCTAAAGGTTAGAGAAATAAAACAATACTGAGGCAAATGAATCATTTGGACAAAACATTTGCTTTTGGCTTTGGACTTTAGCATTATGGAAATCTATCAAAATCTTTTCGAGTTCACCACGTTAATAACATAAAGATATCTCCTAATCAGTTATTAATTTAAATAGGTTATTAGAATCTTCAACTAATGTGGGAGGGGCACTAATACTTAAATATCTATCCACCAAGAAAGTTTTTAATAGCACTTCATTTTCCTTCTTTGTTCTTACCGGTTCAGAATATAAAAAGCCCAGACCCTCTGCAGCCGACTTTATCAGTTCAGATTCAAGGTTGTGACGTTTGACAAATGCTGCCAAATCCTAGGAGAGAAGACGAGATTGTAGCTAAATAACACCTAAGGGATGTGATAGATGCTCAAGTGAAACTTTACGTTATAACGGCCAATGAGCTAACATAATGATCAGAGTTGGCAAAGGCGGCCTCCTTGGCAACAGGTTTTCACAAGCTAGCTCCTATGAGAAAAGTGCTTCTGGCATGGTTAACATTCGAAAAAATTAAGATCTGAAACAGCCACTAAGTCTCTATGTGTCTTTAAATCCAGTGTTTTCTTGTTGTTGTTTATGTTGATGATGTTTGTCTGTTGGTTCTTAATCAGTTCTCCCTGGAACACACTTCAGTGTAGAGATTTCTCTCTGCACTCTGCTCTCACCTCTCGGGCCTCAATGGATGCTGGGTCAATGCTGTTGTCTAGCAGGCTCTCATAGTAGTCTACGTTGTCCAGGACATCCTCGTCATCTGGATGGAACATCAGGTAGGCTTTGGAACACTCCAAGGCTTTCACATATTCACCAACTGGAAACACAAGGCGTTGCCACATTTGCGTCAGTTAGATCTGCCCAGAGGATTTCAGGGGAAGACTTCTGTCTGTCTACTGACATTAGCACTGATCATCGTTTATGGGAGCCAAAAGGTCAGAAGCATTTACACAGGACGACAGACATGATTTCAGGTCCTCAAATGGGAAAACCTTTTGTTTGCTTTGGTGCTGGGCATGCTGCAGAAATCCTGCAAAGTCTCATCTGCAAGTGCTTCTTGGTGATTGCTGTAAGACCACAGCAAAACCGTATGAATTAACTGTGACTTTTTTATACTGTTTGACCTAAGTAAACACTCTGAGCATGACCTTCTAATATTTCGGTGAAGCCTTCACAAATAAAATATGAGTGTAGAAGTGATTGCAAAGTGTTATTTCTTATCATTGGGAAGTGTGTTGATACTTTTGCTTCTATGGGGTAACCTTGAGTGGATCCCCAGAGGTGCAGATGGTCTCTTCTAGCCCCTTCCCACACAGTGGGAGCAACCTGAGCAGTATCCAGCTGTTACAAGGAGTAGCCCAGGATGTTTCAAATATGTGACTTCTTTGTTCTAGAAACATTTAGCTACTGCAAAAAAAAAAAAAGTTTCACTTTTGGAACAGAATGCTGAAGTGCTTTGTGCCACCTTCGCAAATAGTTCACACAATTAGATTTCTTTAAAAAAAAAACTTCTCTCTTCGTAAGCACACATACATACACACACACACACACACACATATATACATATATACATACATTATCTAAGTGTACATAAATTCTCTGAGATGGCTCCAAGTATTAGAGAGGGGATTCAATATTTTCTCTTCAATAAAAAAGGAATCTAAAGCTATCTTGAATTACTAAATTTGCTTAGGGGATTGTGGAATATCTAAACATTTTATAATATATTCTGATGATGAACCCTGGTAAACACAACCCATATGAAGGAAAATTTGGCAATGTGAATCAAAATTACAAATGAATAAACTATTTGACCTAGTAGATGAACTTTCAGATTTTTATCCTTAAAAATATTATATAGATGTTCACAGACATATGAAAAGTATTATCCACTTGAAAGTTCACTGTAGTCACAAAAGATCACTAAACAACACAACTGCCCCTCAATAAGAAGACACATGAAATAAGTTCTAATTCAATTGTATGCAGGCACTTTAAAAAGAGAGATCAGAAAGATCTCTCTGCACTCATCTACTAAAGTTGAATAATAAATTGCTAGAATTTAATTTTGGCCTAAAATACACCTATTTCCTTTACCTAACCTACTAAAAGTCAATTGGCATGTAGTAAATAAAAAATATCCAGAAAATATTACAAAGAATATGCTGTCTTCACATAAAAGAAGGAAAATTCTGTAAGTGTATTAGCATATTATATATATATGTGTGTGTATGTATAATTTTGGAAGTATAAAACACTCAGTTGAAGGATATGAAATTGGACTATGGATAGAGAAAGAGGAGAATTATTTTAAAACACTGGTTCATTCAATCATGGGAATGCAATCATATTAAAAGTGAGTTGAAGAAGCAGCTCATGTTGAAGAAGAAATCTTGCAAGTCTAGTGTAAGTTTTAGGATGTTATCACAGTAAATCCTGTGCTTCGTCCACTACCAGTGCCCTGCCTTCCTTGCTCTGAGCTGCAGCCAAAAGGCAAGGAGAAGAAAGGGTATAAACCTGCATTGCTTTGGCGATAAAATGAAAGAAAGCAGGGTCTGCATGGTGAAGATGCCAACAGTGATAAAGAAGAACCCCAAAGGTCTTCATGGATGGTTCATACTTTACCTCTGTAGTAGGCAAACTGTAGGTAGTCGTAATGCAAGGGAAGAAAGTTCTCGATTGGTGAGAGGCGGCCTGGGCGGGTAGCAAGTTCCCTCACACACTCATGCTGACAGACCAGCACCTGCATGTAGTGATCTGGAAGGCAAGAGATAAAGTGTGTGTCCTCCAGGTGCTGAGGCCACACCTTAGGCAGGGCAGCACTTCTGCAGGGCATGCGTTGCCACACAACACTCAGAGAGAGAGAGAGAGAGAGAGAGAGAGAGAGAGAGAGAGAGAGAGAGAGAGAGAACTCTGTATTATCATTTTCTAGCCTGAAAACATCAGACAGTGGCTGGCGACATCATCTTAGCCATGATCACTGGACAGTACTGAGTCCTGAACCTCTATAGTACATTAGTCTTCCTGTGCATAAATATGAATGTAGACTTTCTCACCAGACATATTGAGCTTCTTTTGGTTTACTGCAGAGGGCCTGAGATGCCCTGGAACTGAGACAAGTCATTCACATCCTAGTGATGTTAAGCCATTCAGATAATAGAACAGCCATCCACACAGAAAGTTAGCAGGGGAAATGGAGGACTTAAACTCCACTTCCCTGTCAATTTATTTTAAAGGAGGAATTCAAATGATACTTCTTGATGCCTATTGCTCAGGACCAGAATCTATCCACTTCTAGACCAGGCTCTCACTAGACACTACATATCCTAATATATGGGATACTGTTTTGACCGAGAGCAGCAAAATGGCAGAAAGGATGACAGCTTAAAAAAAATTAGAATAAGCACAGTCCTCTTTGCACCCTCTTCATTGGCTGCTCTTCTTATTTATAATAGGTAAAATGCTGAAGTACAGAGGATTCCATGTACCTTAGCTCCAGAGTACGCTTTACCAAGGCATGAGCTGAAAAAACACAAGCAGCTAATATCACAAGGAAAACTTCCCTCCCTCCTTGCCTAACTTTGAATTCTATAGCAAAGATGGGGCAACGTTTTCCAGGGAGAGAATGCTTCATTCATACTTGGGCTGAGTAGGCTCCCTGGCGGTGGAGAAAATCACTTGATTTCATGGCTGCACAATTTAATTGGGCACAACAGCTTCTCTCAAAAGGGTCTCTGTTGAGTCAGAGTTCATCTTGGATCTGGGCAATTTTACAGAATGAGGTCGGGACACAGGAAGGAAAGGAGTATTTGGAGGGTGGAGGCAAAGGTTTTCCATAACTTGGCTAACTTGAGTCCATGTAGAACAGCTAGCAGAATCAAAACCACAGTCCACTGCTTTCTACCTACAGTTGGAAATGTAGAGAAAAAAAAATGAGGTCGACATGTACAATCTGAAGTTAGGATTAAAACACTAGCGGCGTTTCACATCTTAGGGGGACAGCAAACAGCCAACTGTTCACTCCTCCATAGCCCGATGTCCTCTTTACCTTCAAATCTACCTTTTCTCTAATTCAGTGGCTCTCAACCTTCTTAATGTTGTGACCCTTCAGTTTCTCATGTTGTGGTGACCCCCAACCACAAAATTATTTCCATAACTGTAATTTTGCTACTGTTATGAATTGTAATGTAAGTATCTGTTATGTAGGATAACTGAGGTTATATGACCCCTGTGGGAAAGGGTATTTCAACCCTCAAGGGGCTGTGACTCACAGATTGAGAACCACTGCTCTAATATCAAGTGACAAGGGCAGAAAAAAATGAAAAAAAAATGTACCAATGGACAATTCAAAATATGAAGGAATGTATTTTCAAAGCAGAGTATAAACAGCAAATTAGAACAACAAAGACAGCCTTCTGGTTTCACAAACTGAGCTGACCGCAGGAAAATTTGCATCAAGGAGCCATCTGTGTTTTCCTCCAACATTTAGTCTCTTCTAACTCTACAAGTCAAGTGATGTGGGATTTCCTTCTGTATGCTGTAAGTACCGTGAATAAAGAACTGCTTTGAACCTATAGCAGAGCAGAGCAGGGGAGAGCAGAGCTAGGTAGGGAGGAATGGACTGAATGCTGGGAGAAAGAAGGGCGGAGTCAGAGAGACACCATGAACTGCAGCCAGAGTCAGACATGCCAAAACTTTGCTGGTAAGCCACTGCTATGTGGCAATACACAGATTAGTAGAAATGGGTTAAATTAATATAAGAGTTAGTTAATAAGAAGCTAGAGCTAGTAGGCTAAGCAGTGATTTAATTAATACAGTTTCTGTGTGGTTATTTCGGGGCTAAGCGGCTGGGAACTAATAAGCAGCTCCTCACTACATTCAAGTGTTAAGGTTTTCCTAACACATTCTCCTTTGCAAATGCCAGCTTAAGTATGAATTTAGGACACCCAGCAATGCAAGAATTTGCAGGGTGGAAATTGACATGGTAATTATAACTGTTTTTTTCTTTTCCTTTTCAGTGTCATTGTGCAATCATTACACTTTTTAATAAGACTGAGACTCAGAACAACTGTGTAAGAATACCTTTAGCTGTTTTCTTTTGCTACATCAAGTGAGCATGTTTCAGATTTCCAGGAAATCTTATCACAGTTCCATAATTGCAGGTCTTGGGCTGTCACTGGAGAGACTATGACTAATACTCAACAGTGTTTTGCTGGGAGCTGGGATGCTGATTGTGGTACTTAAGAGTCAAAGAAACTGAGTGTGGAGACATCTTTTCCTTCCCAACAGTCAATGGGTTATGGTAACTTGACCAGCACTAAATACTAACCCACAGAGATTTCAGTTGTCATAACAGAATCTAGACCATTTGTCAAATCTGTTCCATGGACACTGACAGCACAGGTACACAGGCAAATGTGGGGCTGGAGGTAGTGTGCATCATCTCATAAAACCACAGCATAGTAAACTATTAAACAACGAGTTTATATGTATTTACATATGTAAACATATTTATATATTACTATAAATAATAAAGAAATGCTAGCTCATTCTCCTTGCAAAACACTGTGTTAAGGAAAAATTCAGTAATTATACTGTAAAAGACATGCAAAATTTATTTTTAAATGAACAATGTTCACAAAAACACAGGGAAGTTAAATTGGCAGATGCCAAAGGAAAGAAAAGTTTTGGAAATAAATCCTCAAAGTAACTCATACAAGTATATCAGGTTTAGATAACTTAAATTTACTTTGGGTAATAGAGCGCTTCATAGTTTGATAATTTAGTGTAGTGATTTTGACTGTAATAGATATATTGATTCTAGTTTACACTTTGTAGCTATTCTCTAATTAGATTCTAAAAAATCCACCTTCATTTATGACCAACATTATCACAAGCACAAGGCATTGCTACACATTTATACATAGTTATTGGTGCATATACCATATTCTTTATTCTTGCATTCATTAACACATTCCTTTAGTCAATATTTATTAAGTAGCTTAGGGATCTGCCAATCCTTGAGGAATGAGAAATGACTATGATAGGACACAGGCTATGTGATATGGAAAACCTGATTTGCAAGGAGAACAGAGAGTGGAGTGGCACATCCAAAGACTTCAAAGAACTTGAGAAGGCAGCAGTGGAGAACACAAATATACATAAGGCAAGTCTTCAAGGTTATTGGTCTTTATTTCAAGTGGGATGAAAGCCATAAGGGGAGGGAGTTTACATACAGTAACCCTGTTAGGACAGAATTTGGGCTCTGTATTACAGCTCTGTCTAAACCGCACACCAAGAACAGGACAAAAGCCATCAAAGGGGCTTGGTTAGAATGCAGTGTTGATTTAAGCAAAACTCCCATGTCAAACAGGTTGACTTAATAAGCGTTAAGTGCCATGTGAAAGGGGCATTTGTCCAAGTTTGGTAATAAATAAGATGGACTTAAGATTTGAGGAAGATGTTAGATTGAAAAGTCACTTCACATGATTTGGTTTGAGCTACTAAGTAAGTGATTTTGAGGGAGATGCAGAAATGTTAGAATTGGGAAGGTAAACTGACTTTAGTAACTTCCATTTCATTTGAACATCATTTTTTCATTATGTATGTCTTGGAACATTACATGTCATCAACAAATATGTGATAAAAATTTGTTATTGTATAAGCTACTTTTTACTTGGTTTTTGATTATGTTGACTTTAAAAGTATGAACTCTCGATGAAAAATTATGCATCTGATTCTTAGTTTGTTTCTAGCCACCTCACTCAGTTGTCCTAATTAACAAAGTTCTTGCCTAAAGAGAGAAGAATTTCTTCAGTGAGGTGTCTGAGCAGGAGACAGAGATGCAGATTTGTGTGAGAAGTCTTCCCAAAAGTTCAGCACCCTTGAGGCTCCTGTGATACCATCAAGAACAATATAACCAGCCCTTGGCTGGGGAGACCACAGGCCCAGGTAAGGAACCTGCTACTATCAAACCTACTACATTGTGCAAAACACTTATTTTGTCAAACTGCCTCTAAATACTGCTTATATTCATTGGCTAGTGCTGATCCCAGTTTTCTTCATAGAAGCTTCTAATTACACTGGAGGGGTTAATGAAAGAAGCCATGAGCGGCTAAACTGCAGACAATACATAATGATGGAGTGTTCCTCTGTATATGATAGAGTTGTATCACTCCTCCAAAGCTCAGGAAACATCCTAGAGGACATGGGGGATGTCAGAAAGAATATATGAAACAGGATGGGGAGATGAGGAGTAGAAAGATGTTTTCTGAACATGACATAGCAGATGTACTTATGAAATCACGGTAGCTGTGTCTGCTTGCACAAGACATGCCCATCACTGGGTTGTTGGGGGAAGTGGTGTCATCTTAATGTACCTACTAGACAGCTCTCCTTGTCAAGTAAGCAATATCCCACCCATGTTACAGGAAGAAACTTGAATAAAACTCACTGGACCACAACAGAGAGAGAGAGAGACAGACAGAGAGAGAGAGAGAGACAGAGAAAGAGACAGAGAGAGGGAGAGAGACAGAGAGAGAAAGAGAGAGAGAGGAGAAAGTAGGAGGGGACCTGTTAAGAAGGGCTTCAGTTGGAGAAGGAAGTTGGGTGATGGGGTGTGGGTGTGAAAATTACTAAAATTCACTGTATAAATGCATGGAAGTGTCAAAATATAAAATGAAAAACAGAATATTAAGATCAAAACCCAATACTAGAATTGTACCTGCCCCCTCCACCCAGCAAGCAGCATCTGATATTTGTGTGCTAACTGTGACATTCATTCTATACATGGTGCTTTATATATACAGAGGCCTCCTCAAGCCTTCCCTGTGCCAGGCGCTAAAACATAGCCACAGCAACCTACCTGTATGCTTGCCTGTACTGATGTGGCCAACTGGCCCAGCTGATTGAGTACACACCCAGAGGCATTAAGCTAAAGTCAAATAAGGTCCCTCTAGGAACCTCTACTTTCTCTACAATCCCCATAACCCTAGGGCCTCCAGCTTTCCATTTCACTGACTAGAAATGTAAACAAAGAAAGACCTATGGTCTTGTAGGCTGGTACTTGGGCATCTGAGGTAGGGGATTACAGAATCAATGCCTGCTAGCTAGGGAGAGGTCAAGACCAGCCTGGGAACTTAGATTAGAATTCCATGATAAAAAAAAATAAAAGGATGGATAAAGTTATAGCACAGCAATCCTCAGTATTACACACACAAAAAAGTAAAATTAAGAGGATGGGTGCATTTTATGTTATAATATCTAAATAAGCATTAGTAATTGATACTACTACTAATTGATAGATAAATTACTACTAATAATAATTTATAACCTCACTTTACTATGAAAGGTATTAAACTTTTGTCTATAACTTATTTGAGATACTAATTACTTGTCCTTGTAATCAATTTAATTCTATAGATATTCTATGTAGACCATGGTTTCCATTTTCTCTTGCCTTTTGTTCTGTACAAAAGCTCTCCACCTCTTTTGTATTATATAAACACACTCTGAAAGTTTCTCCTGACAGTTGTGTTTTTACACTTATATTGTTAATACAAACTCTTTATCTTCAAATATGGTATATACAGAGAACTCACTTCTTCCAATAAAAGGCTAGTTACCCAGCAGCAGCAACTCCTGAATATCACATACTGCCTATTATTTTAAACTACATTCTCAAATATAATCAGCCAATGAATTGTACAAGACTGTATCAAAGGCATCATTGCTATATTACTTACAATACTGAAAAACTGCAACCATCTCACTAGTCCTCAGTAAAGACTAATATTTAAAATGATGATAGCCCTGTATCATGGGTGTTATCCAGCCACTACATATAGCAAAGTGAGTCCACATGTACTTACATGAGAAGTCCACATTTTGTTGCTAGGCATAAAATAAAATAAAAAAAAATATGTTGAAAAGAAATACTCATACTATACTTTGCTATTTTTACATTGATAAAATAAATAATACACAATTATGAACAAATACATCAGAAGAAATTGGGCAGAAAAATTTTAAAACTTTAACTATAAAAATTAGCAGCCAAGGACAGGATGGAATAGACACATGAGAATCTTTAACATTTTACAGTCTTTACTACTAAATACTATATTGTCAGAATACTTTTTACACAATATCCATAGCATTTTAGAGCAAGCAAACAAAGAACAAAAACAAGCTTTACCTGCGATTGCCTCATAAAGACCGCCTTTATACCCTAAATACTCATATTCCTCAAATCTCTGAGGCCCCTCACATAGAGCTCGGCACTCCATATCTTCATTGTAATATTCTCTTAAAGCTTGTTCAAAGTACTTGATGGCAGCTTCAAAGTCATCGGCCTCATAGTGTTTAACTCCTGCATTATAGCTCTCCTGCAAGGACACAGACACGGTCTTGTTTGTCAAGAGTGGGATGAACACAGACTTGGGATCATTTAGGAAGGTCAGAGCAGAATTTTGTGCTGCAGAAGGTAATGACAGGTTTATTGATCTGTCCATTGTGACTCCACAGGTTTAAGTAAATGTCAAAGAAAGGGAACCTGTTGCATAAATGGACTACTGCGGAGTCAATTAATCTACTTTCTTTCTTCATATACACATGAGGACAGTCTATAATCTCTCTGCTGTAGGGAAGGCATGTGGGATAGCAAATATGGTTAGAATGGTGCCATCACTTCCAAGCCTTGTCCATTAAATCTTCCTTCTGAAATATATCTCTATCATTCAGCAGTAATTTTGGAGGTGAAGTCAAAAAATGGGGCAGAAAGGCTTTTCCATGTGTGATTTCAAATGATAGTTTATTGAAAGAATACTGTGGGTTTTTCAAACTCCAAATTATACACTTCCGGTACAAAGGGAAATCCTCACTCACACTAGCTTCACTTCTAGGTGAAAAATAAGTGTATTAAATATCAGGAATGGCCGTTGGCATCTACAGTCCTAGATACTAAAATGACTGAGGCAGGAAGATTACTTGAACCAGCTACAGTAACATAGCAAGACATGCTATCAACTAACAGACATCTAGAGAACCGTTCATCTAAGTACTAAAGAGTAGATTTTTTTTCAGCAATTCAGGGAACATTTTCCAAAATAGGACCTATATTAGTATACAAATAAAAGCCTCAACAAATCCAGGAAAACTGAAATAACATTCTGTATTCTGTATGACTACATGGAATAATGTTAGATATCAACAGCAAGAAAAACTAGCCAAGTCTCAGAAACTCACTGAGATTGAACAATACACCATTTGACAACATGTAGGTTATTTATATCATACCTCCTTCCTGCCAAACTCAAGAAACACCAAGTAATAGGGGGCAGAAAGAACGGAAGAAACAGAAATCATGAAGGACTGGGGAGAAGTAGTGTCTTTGTAGACATGATAGGCCCAATGCACTCATGAAATTGCAGCATTGGTGAATGGTTGCACAAGACCGGTACAAGATCAACTCTCTGAACATTCTACCATGAATTGGGGAGGGGCACTTGTTCCCCACCCCTAGATAAGGAGTCATTAAGAGTTGATGGCTTTTAGGGGGAGGAAGAGCAAGCTTTCTTTAGAGATGTGGTCACTTGTAGGTAGGTGCTCCAGTGTGTACCCCATACCCATGCATATATGGGTGGCAGTAATTGGTCTCAGGGGTTTATTTATGAAGAGGACATGAAGGAGGGAGGAGGGAGGTAGAGGAGGTGATCATGGATCCAAGAGGAGTTGGATGGGAGGAGTAGGGGTATGATTCAAAATCACCGTATGCATGTATGGTATTTTCAAAGAAATCATCAAAATGCTGCATTAAAAATAAACTACAGCATGAAACAGAGTAAGAAATGTCTAGGGGACCTTGAAAACCATGGTCAACATTCTTATCAATTGGGAAAAGTCATAATAAAACTACTTTAAGGTTCCATCTTACCCCAGTCAGTGTGACTGTCATTAAAAATAGCAACAACAGCACAGGCTGGGGTGGGTGGATGTGGGGCAAGGGAACCCTTATTCACTGTGGGTGGGAATGTGAACTACTGGGGCCACCCTGGAAATCAGTCTGCAGAGTTTGTTTGAAACTATCGTATGAGCCAGGCATGAACTCCTGCCTGTTGACGGATTCTGGGATGGGGAATCAATTACCTTCAGTTGTACACCCACTGCTGGAACGAACAGCCTCCAACAGAAAGTTCCAAACCCTGGTCATGCGGACTGGCACAGTTAAACTCAGGGTCTCAAGACAAAGAGACATGAACACGAATGTGAAGAAGAGATCTGTATGTTGGAGCCCACAGGACTCTACAGTGAGTGCACAGCTGACAGACCAATAGGCAGATCCATGGGAAGTGCATACGTACACATCTACATGGAATAACCTGTCTTACAGAGCTGTGGGAACACTTGTCTTTTGAAAAAGTCACTGTCATATCTGTAAAAACCTTGTAAGGCCATGATTCTTCCCTTGGAAATGAGATTCGTTCCCAAAACACCTCAGCTGTCTGACTTCTACACAGGCAATGGAATGACCTTTCTCCTTCCGCACCCCCACCCCATGTGGCCTTGAAGCATTGGCAGTCATTCTTTGTTCTAACAGTCAAATTTACACAGAGTCAATCCCACAAAATTACCTGTAACAGACCACGTAGAAATTTCTGAACAAGAGCAATGGACTGAGCTCCCAAGGTCCAGTCGAAGAGCAGAAGGTGGGAGAGGATGAGCAGGGAAGTCTGGACCATGAGGGGCTGGACCACCAGCTGAGACAGTGTACCTGATCTAATGGGAGCTCACCAAATCCAGCTGGACCAGGACTGAATGAGCATATGATCAAACCGGAATCTCTGAATGTGGATGCCAATGGGGGCTGACTGAGAACCCAATGATAATGGCACTGGGACCTATCTCTTCTGCATGTATTGGCTTTTTGGGAACCTAGTCTATATGGATGCACGCCTTCCTAGGCCGGGATGGAGGGGGGAGGGCCTTGGGCTTCCCACAGGGCAGGATACCCTGCCCCCTCTTAAGGAAGCAGGGGGAGGGAGGAGTAGTGGGGGAGCGGGAGGGGACTGGGAGAAGGGGAGGAAGTGTAAATGTTTGAATGAAAAATAAAAGAATATGGAAAAAAAAAGAAATTTCTGTAGAAGACAGACACTGAGCAGGAAGGCAGCATGCCCCACCTTTGCTAACAAACAATTCTGGGCTTCCCCAAAGCTGGTTATCACCAAAGAGATTAGATAAGGAGAATGGGTGAATCAGTATTCAGGGCCGGTTAGTAACTTTATCTAATGGTTTGGGGCGTCACTTCCCCTTGAATGCTGGCTCTTTCCTGGGTTGGGTCACCTGTTCCAGAGTACTGCTCTGTCTGGTTCTACCTGCCCCTTTTTGTGATTTTGACAGGCATAGTGTCATTGTCCTTGCCTGTGGAATTTTCCAACTGTGTCTGTAAAAACTAAAACCTCATGGAGATCGGCCCTTACTCTTACTCTTCTTCTCCTCACTACTTCTACTTCTTTCCCTTATTCTCCTTCTTTCTTCTCCTTATTCCTCCCCTTACTCTTCTTCTTATTCTTCCTCTCCTCTGCACTCCCTTCACTTCATTTTTCCCCTTGCATGAAAAATAAAGAAATGCAGAGGTCATGTACTTGAGTTAATTCATTACCCTCAGATCCTAAATGCCATAGACATCCAATTCTGAGCCCTGAGGGGTACTGAGGCTGGCACCCAAGGCCTCCAATATCTGTAGGGAAGAGGGGGTATACAAGGTAGGAGGAAGAAGGTGAAAGTCTGGGGTAAATGTGGTCAGTATTTATTATTTACATCGGATGAAACTGTCAATGAATAAATTGTTAATTAAAAAATATGATGTGAGAAAGTTCTAAGTAAGAACTGAGGCTTCATGGAAGAGACAGATAACTTCATGGAGTTTTAGGCTTCACCATAGCCTGATTTTTCTAAGAGAATTTTCATTTCTCTCAGTTATTGAAATTTTAATATAGAATATCAAATATAGCTTCACCACTGGTTACAATATTTCATAAGATGTTTTCAAATGTATGAAAGGTAGTATACACTGAGACTGAACTTGATATATGAACCCATTATACAATTCAGCTTGGAGCCAATGAAACAGGTACAGTCAGCTTTACGAGGCAGGGACGGAGGCCCCAGGACTCACCAGATGTCGCCTGGCTTCTCTGTCTACCAGCTGGAAGGCATCTACCCCTGCTGTCGCTCTGTAGTCCTCTATGTTCTGCTGCATTTCCATGTGCTCAGGGTTGGCCATGAAGAACGTGTGCGCTGCTTCCATGGCCTTTTCCAGCTGGTTAAGCTGTGGAGGAAAAGGACACAATCAAGGCAATGTTTTCTAAACTTGGCTTGAAGAACTAAAGTGATGGCTCTAAGGTCTCAAAGTAAGGAAGTAGTTAGGATAGGATTCCAGGCAACACACACACACACACACACACACACACACACACAGACACACAGACACACACACACACACAAACACATACAAACAAACATACACAAACACAGATACACATACATAGACACACAGAGAAATACACATACACAGAAACACACACAGACATGCACACAAACACATACAAACAAACATACACAAACACAGATACACATACATAGACACACAGAGAAATACACATACACAGAGACACACACAAATGTACACAGACACACCCCTGTGACTTTTTAAATGATGGAACTGAGTAAACTCCCCCTCATCAAATTAGTTCATTAGCTTTAGAGAGCAAAGAAAAGGAAGTTGAAAGAAGCCCAATGCAGAAAAGAGGCTAACTTTGTAACTTGGATACTCATTAATGCAAAAAAGTGGATTACATTTAATCATGTAAATAAGTGTTGGTGTCTGTGGATGCCAAAGAAGGGTGATAGATCCCTGGAGCTGGAATTATAGACAGTAGTGAGCAGCCTGGACTAGGTTCTGGAAACTGAACTGAGGTCTTCTGCAAAACCGTACATGTTCTTAACCATGGAGCCAACTACTCAGCATCAAAAATGAAGGATTTTGAATAATTATTGTGCCGACATTCCTAAGCCTCTTCATGGTGAAATAGAGAGATATTTTTAACTAAAGGGAGTTAAAGTCACTCAATGTAAAAACACTTTGGTTTTTGCTCGAGTTAAGGAGAATCCCTACATAAAGATTCACTTTCTTCATACCAGAGATGTAAACATTTATATTAGTTATTTTTTATAATATAACCAAAAGAATGTTTGATCTATCATAAGATATGAAGAAATAAAATCACTGTTATCGAATACATAAATATGAAGTCATATAACATCATAAAACTATTCAACTGAGTCTTTCTCTAAAAAAGTAGCAAAACAGCCTGGTATTGGCATAAAAACAGACAGGAGGACCAATGTAACTGAATCAAAGACCTGGATGTCAATACACACACCTATGAACACCTAATTTTTGACAAAGAAGCAAAAAATATAAAATGGGAAAAAAGCACATTCAACAAATAGTGCTGGCATAACTGGATTTCAAATGTAGAAGAATGGAAATAGATCAATATCTGTCGCCATGCACAAAACTCAAGTCTAAATGGGTCAAAGACCTCAACATAAAACCAACCACACTGAACCTAATAGAAGAGAAAGTGGGAAGTACACCTGAAAGCATTGGCACAGGAGACCACTTCCTAAATATAACCCCAGCAGCACAGACACTGAGAGAAACAATTAATTAGTGGGACCTCCTGAAACTGAGAAGCTTCTGTAAAGCAAAGGTCATGGTCAACAAGACAAAATGGCAGCCTACAGAATGGGAAAACATCTTCATCAACCACACATTGGACAGAGGTCTGAGCTCCAAAATATACAAAGAACTCAAGAAATTGGACACCAAAAGATCACATAATCCAATAAAATATGGGTTATAGACCTAAACAGAGAACTCCCAATAGATGAATTTAAAATGGCTGAAAGACACTTACGGAAATGCTCAACATCCTTAGCCATTAGAGAAATGCAAATCAAAACAACTCTGAGATTCCATCTTACACCTGTAAGAATGGCCAAGATCAAAAATACTGATGACAACTTATGCTGGAGAGGTTGTGGGGAAAAGGGAACACTTCTGCATTGCTGGTGGGAGTAAAAACAACTGGTACAGCCACTTTGGATTTCTCAGAAAATTAGATGATTTCTCAGAAATCATCTCAGAAAATTAGAAAACAACCTACCTCAAGACCCAGCAATACCACTTTTGGGTATATATCCAAAGGCTGCTCAATCGTACCACAAGGGCATGTGCTCAGCTATGCTCATAGCACCATTATTTGTCATAGTCAGAACCTGGAAACAACTAAATGCCCCTCAATCAACAAATGAATAAGGAAAATGTAGTACATTTACACAATGTAGTACTACATAGTTGGAAAAAATAATGACATCATGAAATTTGCGGGCAAATGAATGATCTAGAAAACATCATATTGAGTGAGGTAACTCAGACCCAGAAAGACAAGTATAATATGTACTCATTCATAAGTGGCTTTTAGACATAAAGGAAAGAAAAACCAGTCTACAATTCACAATCTCAGAGAACCTAGACAACAAAGAGGACTCTAAGAGAGATATGAACAGATCTAATCTACATGGGAGGTAGAAAAAGACAAGATCTTCAGAGTAAATTAGGAGCATGGGGACCATAGAAGAGGGTAGAAAGGAAGGTGGGTGGAAGGGAGAGGAACAGAGGAAAATATGTAACTCAATAAAAACAACTTTAAAAAAGAAATAGTGAATTTACAGGTGCTTAGCCATTGTACTGTGGAAATACACAAACAACAAACTTTTACCACAGAAAATATACGCAGCCCTAACTTATGGCCTGGTGTCCTTACTTTTTCCCATTAGTACCAAAGCATATTAACTGTGGAACTTCTTTCTTTTAGCTAGTACCTGAAATTAGGTCATGATGTACACCCAGAAATATTTTGGCCATCCATATGACTGAATTTAGAGCTGTTTTCTTGTTCAACTCTAATTTTCTCAAAAAACATTATTACATAGAAGTATAAAATATTTGGGCATTTACAAGGTGATATTTATATGGAAACCAAGAAGATGAACAAGTTCTCAATTGTGTGTAAATCCAATTTTATTGCTCAAGTGAATGTAGAAAAAGTTATTTAAATGTTTGTGCTTTAGTCACATAGTGAGCAAAGACTCTGCTCATTACAAACCCTAGTAGATTAAGTGGGATTCGTATGGATTAACTCTTTTATGTGTGAATGTTTCAGAAACAATAGCACATAATTTCTAAGTGATCTAACAACTCATTGATGTGGGTGTACTCCCATCATCAAAGCATAGAATGTATAGGGCCCATGAACGCAGCTTGTATATGGATGCAGTATGCTCTTGTGCTCCATGGAAACTGCCTATGAGTAACAGACCAACTATTAGTGATGAATAAAGCAGGTTAGCATCAACACCCTGGACCTGCAGCCTGAGGCATGAACACTGTTTGCTGTTTATA
This sequence comes from Ondatra zibethicus, assembly GCA_004026605.1. Lineage (NCBI taxonomy): Eukaryota > Metazoa > Chordata > Mammalia > Rodentia > Cricetidae > Ondatra > Ondatra zibethicus. The sequence goes on along the minus strand of PVIU01008196.1, from coordinate 14,538 downwards.
ACCCTCACTTCCCTTCCTCCCAACCCCATCTTGGCTCAGGCGGGCCCATCTATACAGAGAATATTTGTCCATTTGTTTTGTTTCCTATTTGAAATATAACTTGTCCCATAAAGTCAGGCTTGAAGACTGTCTGAAGAAATACTTTCTTGGACCGATTGTGACAGAAAAAAAATTTCAGCATCATCTTACCCCTGTACTGGGACTTACCACACACTGCTCTGGGATAGCCAAGTATATTTGCATGAATGGATTTCTGTGGAAAGGAGCCTGTAACTTATTTATCTTTCTTCATATATTCTACCTATGTTTCACATACACAATTATCTATGCAAAGAGAAAAATAAAGTGTATCTTCAACACATCAGCCAAAAGGTGTTATGTGTGAGGGTCGCTCAGACGCTGAGATATGCTAACTGTATGAGAATGTAACAAAGACACCTCTGGAGTCCCTGTGCACACTCATGTTCCCGCTGAGGATAATCACAGATGAACATGGGTCTCATAATGGGTTACTCAGTGGTGGCCGTCCAGCTCCTTCTCTTGGATTTATTATAGGGGCTCTGCTTGCTTGTTTTCATTCCTTGTAACACAGCCCAGAACAGAACACACCGTTCTGCATATGTACATATGAAGGAGATTCTGCGACCTAACACTGAACCATAAAATTTCTTCATGTGCTGCTCCTGACTTTTGAATTACTGTAAACCAGTTCATGAAACTAAAATTGTCTGCCAGACTCTATAAATTCAACCATCTGTATGTATTTGTACTTTGTTTTAGAGGGATATGGTAATAAAAATACAAATGATTATGTAAATTCTACATACAAGGCCATTTATTGGGTGTAGATTATAACAAGGTCCCTAAGCACCAGATTTTAGCTGAAGAATGAACTATCCACAAACCCAAACTGCATTTAAAGGCCCCACGTGGGATTTCCTTTAAGACACAGTTATAACAAACCATAGATGTAAGGCTCACTCTGGGAAGTAGAAAAATAAACTGTGAATCAAAGAACAATTGAGAAAAGTCGAATGGTTTGACAAGAAGAGGCTATGTAACTTTGAAAGACCCTCTGAGTTGCAGGAAGTGTGGGGAAGAATGTCCTTCTGAAAGTGCTGGCTCACTTCCCTCAGATCTTACAGAATGAGGAAAACTAGCCTAGAAGTTGGGCTGTAAGGGGGCAATCAGGCTGTGTGGAAGAAGAAATGAATGTTGATGGAATCAGCACCCTGTTATCATTCAGAAGTCACACTGCCCGGCTAGTGAGGGAATACAGTCCTAAAGACACTGCCGAGTATGCACTGAACGCGCACGCGCCTTCAGCAGCCATCTACCAGCCGCAGAGAGACTTCAGATACAGCACCACGCCATTCAACAACTTACAGAGTTAGCGGTATATGCCTTCGCAGTTTAACTCTGTCACTAAGCAAATTTGCCCAGGTGAGCTGCTCTTACATACACTGTATAATTTACTTGTAAATATCGTAATCCAGTCACATACAAGTTCTTTACTTCGTTCACACGTGATTTGGCAGTCATTCATTTAGCACACTCTATTACAGACCCAGAGAGCTGACCAAAAGATCCATGTGGCCTGAAGCAAAAAAAAAAAAAAAAAAAAAAGACCCTACTTTCTAAACGATTCCAGGAGGAGATAAATCTCACATAAAAATGAAAATAATTTATGCCCTTGCTGAGTGTTAAAAGGTGTAAATGACCAATGGTGAGTGGTGTGAGCATGCGCGTGCTGGACTGGAGGAAGAGTCCTATGAATAAATTCCTCAAGGGAGCTGCAGTGCAGCTTCTTAGCAGGGCATCCAGACACAAGGATAAGAGGAGAAGGATCACCTCAGGGAAAGGAAAGCGAAGTATACACGGGCCCCTGAGTGGAAAAGCCAAGCGTATCTGAAAAGCAGGGCAGAGCAGAGAGGAAGAGGAAGGAGGGAGAGCTGAGTAACGGGGAGCCAGATGGCTGAGACGTTATGCTAAAGTCTGAATGCCATGCTAAGTGCAACAGGAAGGTAGCGCTAGCTCTTAAAGAAATTCAAGAAGGGATGTAACAAGATCTTGCACACGTCTTGAAATGATAACCCACTGAGGCTGCTATCTGGAGAAGAGATTTCCTAACAGTCAGAAAGGCATTGCAGTAACTCAGGCCAGTTCAGGGTTTTCCCCAAATAAACAAAAGACAGCTGAGGCGAGTCACCTTTCCCCTTTTTGCCATTCATCCCTTTCTTTTCCTCTTCCTTCACCCATCCTATTTATAACAATGTTTTCCAACTCTGGAGCAAGACAGGACAAAAGGAAACAAAAACGTAAGCATACCATTAGAAGGAGCACAAGTTTGAGTGCCATGTGTGTGCGCACACATGTGTGGAGGCCAGAGGTCCCCACTGGGTGTCCCTCCATTGCTATTTATCTTTTTTGAGACTGGTGTCTCACTGACCCTGGGCTTACGACGGGTGAGCGCTGACCATGCCCTGAGTTCAGGAGTTCTGCCTGACTCTGCCTCCCTAGCACTAGAGTTTCAATCCATATCATCTGTCCAAGGCTTACATCGGAACTGGGATCAATCTCAGGTCCTTGCCTTTCCATAGTAAGCATTTTACCAGCTGAGCCACCTCTCCAGCCATGGCAGTCCCACTGATATTGAATGAACCTACAAGATATAGACTGTGGCACCAGAATTTTTTTGTTGGTAAATATTTCACTTGCTAGTCTCCAAATTTACTTCCAATTGTTACTGACCTAAGTTGATTGTCTTTTCCAGACCATATAGATAAAGGACACCTCAAACACACTGAAAAAAAAAAACTAAAGGAGCAATTTTGAGAAAACAAATTTTGAAATAAAATTTAGTAATTTCTTAGAGCTACTGAATTAAACTAACCTTGTACATTATAGTCTAACACGTGCATAAGTCAAGTTACATAAGAAAATTACATTTTATTTTAGGAGAGCCCTGAAGATCTTGTAGAATAGAATCAAATATTTAGAGAATAAAAAGCAACCATCTGACGTGACTCAGTATTTTATTTCCTAGTGATGTCATGTTACTATTATAATTTTAAAAATATCTGCATATGGAATTATTTTCTTTTTTTAAAAAGATTTATTTATTATGTATACAACATTCTGCCTCTATGTATCCCTGCACACCAGAAGAGGGGGCCAGATCTCATTACAGATGGTTGTGAACCACCATGTGGTTGCTGGGAATTGAACTCAGGACCTCTGGAAGAGCAGCCAGTGCTCTTAACCACTGAGCCATTTCTCCAGCCTGGAATTATTTTCAAATTCAGTGAGGGCATAGCCTCTCCTGACAGATTTATAAAATTAACCTCAGCATTACCTTAGGAACACATGATAGCTTGTGCCATTTTTCTGCTTTGACTCTGGGAAGCTTAACACTAAACTTTGTATCACTAACAACATGTACAATATATTGAACTTGTAGTATAACAAACTGAAAGTGGAGCATTTCTCTTTGGTTTTTGTATTTCCCATTACAGAATATAATTATCAAAATAGTAGCTCTAGACAGGAAACTCAAAACCCTTTTGGGTGCAGGGATGATTTCAACTTCTAGACATCCTATGTCTTTCCTACATCTCCATGTAGAGCATTCAGAAATGCCTGGTGTTCAAGTTCTCACGGTAACCCAGAAAGAAGGTGTCCATGCTAGTGTAGAAAATGAATTATCCTTGTATTTATGGAATGTTAGTCTAAGAAGGTATCCATGGTTATGAGTAAATATTTATGGCTTTCAAATTGCTGTTTGGTGAGGAGGAAGGGGAATGAGATTTCTGAAGAGTAGATTTCCCCTGTGGAATGAGTTGGAAAGGGATGGGCTTCAAAAGAGCTCTCTTCTGCCAACGCGTGTGTGCTTTCCTTCCTTCCTTTATTTAATATGCGGAGTGTGATGAATAGATGCTTGCTGTTCCCCACAACATGGTGATGTCCTCAGCTTACATGTTAACATTAAACACTGATGGTGACCCGCCACCAAAAATGTGATACCCTGTGAACGCATTTAAACAGGTGCCATCTGTCAGCTACATTTTCTAGGAGATTCTTACATAAAGGAGATCCATGTTACCTGGCAATGCAAACACCAAGAAGCAGAACAAAAATCTCTTGATGTTAAAAAAAAATTAAACCAGAGTATTAGTCAAAATTAAGTGCATGCTTAATTGGACAACATTACTCAAGCCATCTGCAAAGTGTCTAGCTTTCTAACAACGAGGAAAAGAAAAAAAGCAGTAAAAATTTGGATGACAGCTGGGCACAGATCTGTCTTGGTTATGGAATGTGGACCAGTCATCCTTGGCTACAGTGAAATCAGTCTATGTGGCTTCTTGGTATGAGGTTGTCAGTTTGGGTTCTAAACACTAGGGCAGAGATGAAATGAGCAACAAGGCAGGCATCTCGGTTTCTGTGGTGTTTGTCCAGCAGTCTCCCTCGAGGTGTCAGAGGGTGACTAATGGTTACCGAACAGACAGCTGGTGCCAAGACCTCTCTGACATTTGTTTCCTGCTACTGTTCTTGGACGCAGGACTTTAGGGCTCTCTGGAAATTTCTTCTGGAAGTATACACTGCACATTTCATAACACACTTCACTCAGTGTCCTGTGAATGCCACAGGAGTCACAGTTTCAAAGTACAAACAAATTCACTTTAGTTATTTTTAAAAAACATAATAGTGATCTGGTAATAACCCTCTCTACTATAACATAACTGGACTCCTCTGATCGTGACAGCGGCAGGGAGAATATAGTTGCAAAGTTGCCAATAATAATCATCGATCCTTGTATATTGTGATATAGCTTGCAATAAACATTACAATGAAGCTAAAGGTGGATATTTACTGAGTGTCCCCCAGTAGGAATGAGAAACTCAAGAATCTACAGATAAATCCCTAGCCTTAAGATAGTCTCTGAATGCAGAGGTATCTGATCAGTATGGAAAAGGGCACTGAATCCATATAAAAAGGGATTTTTAGCACCAAGTAGGAAGCTGTGCTGAGGTGAAGCACTTGGGATAAACGTCATGGTGTTGTGGACATGTTTTTTTCATGATGACAAGCAGACATTCTGGTGACCCACTGTGGAGTTCCTGGCTTGCTCACTCTGGGTCATGCTTTGCAGTATTAGCATCCATATCCCATTTCCCTGAAACTACACAATGTCACAGGGATTTGATTGTGTCTACTTTTGATGGACAATCACCTGTAGATTCCTGCTTCTGAAATATTCCATGACAATCAACAGTGTACTAGCTTAATATAGAGTTGGTACTGGCCTTTCTGGTCTTGAGACTATTCTGAAAACAAAACAGGATTCGTTTTTGTTTGTTTGCTTGTTTGTTTGTTTTAATATGCCTATGGGATCGGTCTATGAAACAACACAGTGACAGGCTCAATTCTTTGTCATAGGCAAGAAGGAACGGAAGGTTGGGAAGCAGGAAGCAAAGTATGGCGTTATTATCCTATTTTTCACATAACCATTTGGAATTCTCCAGGGGCCTGCAAAGGGAGGCCTGTGGGCCAGGGAAAACAAATGACCAGTTGAATACTGGGCTGCTGATCACTGTAACAGTGTTAGAACAACACTGGGGATGTTTTGTCAACATCATCTCTTGAAAAGGCCTTGAAGGTTTGTGAATATATAAACAAGTTCATCATTACAATTTCTAATGTGTTAGGCTTCCTATTTCACAAAGCAAAATTAATGTTCTTCCTCAAGCATTTCACCAGGGAATGCAGGAAAAGTAAACCAGTAAATCAAAAGCTTTTTCTACTCATACCTCTTTGGTAAGACAAAGACGCCAAATTCTTTTATGATAGATAAACCTTTGCTCTTATAAGAATGGGGAGATTGCCCTCAAAACTTATTGGCAAGCACTCATTTCAGCATATGCAAAGGAATGTGTCATGGCTGACTGCCAATGAGAAGCTCACTTCCAGATCTTTCCTGGAGAAAACTTATAAAGGAGTCCAAAGGTCCCGAAGAACTTTACCTGTCAAGCTGCCTAGCATGTGCTCCAAATCTGCTGGGTCACATGGTTTCCCTAAGGAAGCAGTGTCCATGACAGAGTGTCTCATTGTTTCATGAATACCTCTGACTTTTCACACCTGCTGCTTTCCAAGTATCCAGCCACAGCAACGACCTTGGGACTAGGGAGCAAATGAAATACCTCCACCGTATCCACAGGTTATATATCAATACAAGCATTCTCTGTACTTCAGCCAACAGTATCTATCAGAAAGAAAATGGCAGGTTATCTGAACTTCTGGGAATGTTAAATTTCATAAAATATAATTATGGTCTCAACATGTCGGGTAATGTTAATCCTGTCACTGGTCTTACAAACACTCACTTCCAATAAGACCAGGGAAATTGACCTGAAAACATTTTCAAACATATAGTTCCCATTGCTCCACTGTAAGGTAGTAAAAGATTCGTCCAGAAAATTAGTAGCAGGACAGTAATCGGAATCTACATCTTTGGGTGGCTAAGGCCTCAGTCACCAAGCCTGAAAACCTGTTTGATTCCTCGAAGATACATGGAAGGAGAGAATCAACATTAAAAAGTTGGTCTCTGACTTTCACATATACACACGCTGTGGCAAAATTCCCACAGCCCGCTATCCCCACATACACACAAAATAAAAATGTGGGTGGTGGAGGTAAAAATATCTGTTCACAAACACATATTTGGGATTTGGCATGCTGTTCTCTCAAACTCAAGGTGAGTTAGTACAAATTTCATCCATGTAGCAAGATGTTTCTCAGCAAAAGAGCTTTGGGAGTTCTTTTGCATATAAACACTTTTGAGAAACATCAAAGAAATGTGGCATGGTTGTTTAAGTTACTATGTAATGCTGCCATAAAATGCCATGACCAAACGTGACTCAGAATAGAAGAAACAGTTATTTTGGTTTACTATTACAGAGAAAGTCCATCATGGCCAGGAAGGCAGGGCAGCAGGCAGTGAGAGTAGGAGGCTGAGGGGTTGTAACTCCCCAACATACGGAAAGAAGACAGGCAACAACAAGCAAGATGGGGCTACAAAACTACAAAGCCCAACTAAAGTGAGTACTTCCTCCAGCAAGGCTGCGCATCCTAAATGTTCCAAAGCCTCCTCAAACAGCGCCACCAACTGGGCACCCAATGTTCAAGTACATGAGCCCACTGGCAGCATTTTCTATTTTTTTTTCAAACAATGACAATGGTCTTTGTCTTTTATCAAATATAATCCCATTGATAATATGTAGTTTGCCAATAGCCAGGAGAAAGGCTCTTGGGCTAGGGAGATGGCTCGGTAGAGGAAGTGTTTACCGTTCAAGAGTTTCACATTGAGGCTCAGATCCCAGCACTCTCATAAAAGTCATGTAGACATGATGTCCGTCTGTAATCCCATCACCCAAGAGGCAGAGAAATTGATCCTAAGGGTAAGGGAGCAGTTAGACTAGGTGCAATTGGTGAATTTTGAGTGTAAGTAGAAACTTCAAATCTGTAAAATGAAGAGTTATTAAGAAAGACATTCAGGTAGGTGGGGGTGGCGCATGCCTTTGATTCCAGCACTTGGGAGGCAGAGGCATGTGGCTCTCCTAGTTCAAGGCCAGTCTAGTCTACAGACTGAGTTGCAGGACAGTTAGGGCTACTCAGAGAAACCCTGTTTCCAAAAATAGATAGATAGATAGATAGATAGATAGATAGATAGATAGATAGATAGATAGATATCCAAAGTCAATCTTGTGCTTTTTCACACACGTCCACACATGTGCACATGAAGCTGTGCACACATAGATGCCTACACACATGAGAACACACATGACAGAAAGAAAGAAAAAAGAAAGAAAGAAAGAAAGGAAGGAAGGAAGCGCAATAAGGAGGGAAGAAGGAAGGGAAGGAAGGAAGGAAGGAAGGAAGGAAGGAAGGAAGGAAGGAAGGAAGGAAGGAAGGAAGAACTAAGTTTGTACAGGATCATTGGCAGCATGAATAGTTAGTAAGCAACATTGCTATAGACAGAAATGTCAAGGCACAGTTACCTAGATGGAAAGGCATCCTGGAAGGCAGGATGGATTGAGGGTCTTGAAGAACAGAAATCATGTGAGTACATGGGCTGAAGAACAAGATGAGGAGCAACAGGAGTGATGCTTATGTGTTGACAAAACAGAAGCACAGTTGAATAGAATTAGATAATTGGAAGCAATACACCCAAAGCTGAGATCTGAGGTTCACGCCTGGAAAAGGGAAAGTGATTAGTCTATGTATAAATGGGAGCAAGTGTGCTCCTGTTTCATTTTTTTAAAGGCTTTGAAAAATATAAACTAATATATCAGTGCTGGCTATGTAAGGCTTCATCTTTCATCATAAGAAGGGAGCAAGACTGGGGCTGTCTGATTAACTTAATGATACTCTGAATTGTGGGAAGAGCATGGCTATCATAGGATTAACTGGGAGAAGAGAAAGCTTGGAGAAGAGTTAAGAGTCTCAGGAAACAGCTGGAATTCTCCCCTTTAAAAAAATAAAGCAGCAGGTTAGCCAAAAGAAACATAAAATCAAGGGTTGTTTTAAAATGTCAAAGGTAATAGACCAGGAATAGGATGGAAACAGCAAAGACAGTAGAAGAGTTTTGTGTGGGTGTACAGCTGTTTGTGGGTTGGAAAAACCATCATTCGTTTTGAGTAAGGTTATGTTTGATGCAACAAGGAGACATTCAAAGAAGTGTTTTCTCTTAGCAGTGAAGAACTTTAACTTCGATCTAGTCAACGGAGTACCAGCAAGTATTCACTTGAGACACACTTGAGGTTTTTGTACCAAAGGAAGGCAGAAAGAAAATCTTCTGAGCCGAGGATCTCATCAGCGATCATCACGTGACAGTATGACCCAGGAAGTAAAAATGATTGGAGACTTACAGGAAGCTCTTAGCTTGCTAAGTATGTGCCTCCCCCTCGGGTGATTAAAGACCTGTGAAAATATTTTATCCTTAATAAATAAAGTGTAAGATAAACTTGCAACTGGAGCATCTTTCCCCTTAGGGCAGGGTATCTGGAGTCTTCACTGTTCTGCTGTACTATGAACACGGGGAAGAATGCCTTCCACATTTTCCTTACTCTTTTAACCAAAAACTTCTGTTCACTGCAGAATATCTCAAAAGCCTAATCAAGCTTCTGAGACTCTATTTGACTAAGGTCAATGTCACTAACTTTAAAGAATGACTTTCATTATAAAACTGTCGCCAAACTGATACCAGAATACTAAAATGCAGTCTAGTGTCCCTTGACAACCATCCCGTTCAACACCTCAACCCCATCTATGCTTATGTGATGAAGACAAGCGAAGGTCCGAGTGAGAAGAGCCCTACAGTCTATCTGCCTGACAGAGGAGCTGGAACCCCCGTCATCTTTCTTCTGATTCCAAAGCCAGTAGTTTTTGGAGTATGCCATGACATCGAAGACGAAATGGCCAAACCATCTTTGTCATCGGGAAGATGAGCTATCTAACTGCTTTAAACCAATAAATATGTTAAAAAGGTAAACCTAAAATATATCCCTTAAGAACCAATGAGAGTCAGAATAAGCCAAAGTGAAGCTTTCCATATACCACCCAGAATAAGCCAAATTACATTTGCAAAGTGGTTGCAAATGAATATAGAAAAGGAGTAAGGGAGTGCTCAAATTAAGAAGCTGGTTTGAATTTGTTTTTCTAAAAAAAAAAAAAAAAAAGAAGAAGAAGCCAGGAAAAAAATCATATTAAACAGACTGTGAAATTATATTCAGTAGTTAAAAAGAAAACTTAAGGTTTCTGAGTTTGTATACACTGTGGGTTGACATTGCTTCACTCCCCCACCCCCTTGAAATGTGACACTGTGGTAGAGGTTAGCTGTTGAATGTTGGGGTTTTGCTAGGAAAAGTTTGCCACTGCAGAGTTTCTACTTTGCACATGGTGCTATTGGCTGTGTATTTGCAGATGTTTGAGGTTCAGTCTCAACTTCGTCTTTGAATTCAAACTGGTCGACATTTAAGAAAGGCTATGTGCTGCAGCTGGGTGAGTAGGATTGTGTAGCAATCCATTACAAGAAAAAAATTCTCCTACATTTACAAACACACACACATGACTGTTGGTTCAGGGTCATGGAAGAGGACATAATTTAAAATTACAGCTATGCACTATTTAGGTTATAAATGCTGATTTCTTTGGAAATGCAAGGCAAGAGATTGGAACTTCCGCCTGACCTCCCAGCCAAGGTTAATAATACATCTTGAGATGACTGAAGACTTAAGACTGACATCCTGCTCTATACTCAGCCTGTTTGTTTAACCTTCCTGTAAGAGAAAAATATAGCAAACCAATCATACTTGCCTTAGATCATTTTACTTCCCTGCCATCAAGTTTTATAAATAATGCCTGGCTATGATTTTAAATTATGTACTCTTCCATGCCTCTGACCTAAGAGCAATGCATGTGTATTTGTATTATAATAATCCAAAAGAAATGGAAAATTTTCTCAGAAGGCATCACTTACCAAAGTTAAATCAAGATGAGGAAAACAATTTAAGTAAAAATATAACCTCTAGAAAAATAGAAGCAGTCATTAAATGCCTCTCTCCCCCCAAAAAACAACACAAAACAACAACATAAACAAGGTCAGTTGGTTTTAGCACAGAATTCTACTAGTCTACACAATGAAGAGTTAACACAATACTCCTCAAATGAGTACACAAAATAGAAATAGAAGAAACTCTGCTCAATTCATTTTATGAGATCATAGTTACCCTAATACTCAAACCATATAAAGACTCAACAAAGATAATTACAGACCAACTTCCCTTAAAAAAAAAAAACAACCCAGATACAAAAATACTCAATAAAATACTTGCAAACTGAATCCAAGAACACATCAAAAAGATCAGCCAACATGATCAAATAACCTTCATCTCAGAGATGCAAGAGTGGTACACTATATAAAAATCAGTAACTGTAATCCTCCGTATAAACAAACTAAAAGACAAAAAACACGTGATCATCTCATTAGATATAGAAAAGACCTTTGACAAAATCCAGCTCCCCTTCATGATAAAAATCCTGGAGAGATTAAGGATACAAGGGGCATACCAAAACAAAATAAAGGTAATTTGCAGCAAGCCTACAAACAACAACAAATTTAATGGAAAGAAACTTGAAGCAATTTCATAAACTCAGGAACAAAACAAGGTTGTCCACACTCTCTATACCTATAGAACTTGAAGTTTTAGTTAGTGCAATGAGACAGCTGAAGTAGATAAAGGGGGTTATAAATTGGAAAGGAAGAAGTCAAACTATCACTATTTGCAGATTATAGGATAGTATAATGTGCGAATCAATCCCACACCAGTTTGGAATTGTTATTAAAAGGGTTATTTATTTGAGGGAAAAAAACTTACAGAACACCATCCTAGACAACAGCCCACTACCAGGAAAGGAGTTCAAAGCAAGAGAGAGTGAGTGGTGGGCTGCCACTGCTTTTTAAAGAGAAAGAGACCACACCCCAGTGGGCTGGTACCTCAACAGCTATTGGCTGAAGGAGCAGAACTATAAGTGACCCTAAAAATTCCATCAGGCAACTCCTATAACTGATTAAACACTTTCAGCAAAGTGGCTGGATACAATATTAACTCAAAAAAAAATCAGCATTCCTCCTATACGCAAATAACAAAGACTGACAAAGCAGTCAGGGGAAAAAATATCAATCACAATAGCCACAAAATATCTTGGGGTAACTCTAACCAAGCAAATAAATGATATGTATAATTAAAACTTAAGACAATGAAGAAGGAAACTGAAGAAGATATCAGAAGATGTAAAAATCTCCCATGCTCATGGATCAGCAGGGTTTACATAGTTAAAATGGTCATCCTACCAAAAGCAGTCTAGAGACTCAGTGAAATGTGGTATTGGCATGAACGTTGCCAATAGGATTGAACATTGATCAATAGGATTGAACTGAATACCCAAACATAAATCTACAATCTATGAACACCTAATTTTTGATAAAGAAGCCAGAAATAAGGACCATAAAAAAGACAGCATCTTCAACAAAATGATGTAGGGCAAAATGGATGCTTGCATGTAGAAGAATTCAAGTAGATCCATGTTTATCACCCTGTAAAAAACTTGAGTACAAGTAGATCAAATATTTCAACATAAAATCAGGTACACTGAACCTGATAGATGAAGAAGTGGTGAATATCTTTGATATCATTGGCACAGGAGACAACTTCCTGAACACCAATATTGTAGGCACTAAGATCAATTAATAAATGGGACTTCATGAAATTAAAAAGTTTCTTTAAGGCAAAGGACATCATCAATAGGACAAAATGGTATCCTACAGAATGGGAAAAAATCTTTACCATCCAAACATCTGATATAGGACTAATATCCAAAATATATAAAGAAGTCAAGAAACGAGATATCAAAAAACAACACAATTTAAAATGGGGGTACATATCTGCTGTGGAACAATGGTTTGTACCCTGTTAGTCGTATTTTAATAAAACACTGATTGTCCAGTAGCCAGGCAGGAAGTATAGGTGGGGTGACTAGGCAGGAAGTAGAGGCGGGGAAATGAGAATTCTGGGAGAGGAAAGCTCGGTTGGCTGCCATGATCCAGCCACAGAGCAAGCAAGAAGTGACTGCCTCGCAGAAAAAGGGACCAAGCCACAAGGCTAACACAGATAAGAATTATGGGCTAATATAAGTTATAAGAATTAGTTAATAAGCGGCCTGAGCTAATAGGCCAATCCGTTTACATTTAATGTAGACCTCTATGTGTTTATTTGGGACTAAATGACTGCAGGAACCAGGCAGGACAGAAACCTCTGTCAACACATCTAAACAGAGAATTCTCAGTGGAGGAATTCTTAAATGACTGAGAAACCTTTAAAGAAATATTCAGCATCCGTAGATATCAGAGAAATGCAAATAAAAGGTACTTTGAGATTCCATCTTATACCTGTCGGAATACCTAACATCAATAACATAAGTGATAGCTCATGCTAGCAAGAATGTGGAGCAAGAGGAGCACTCCTACATTGCTGGTGGGAGTGTAAACTTGTACAGCCACTATGAAAATCAATATGGTATTTCCTCAGAAAATTGGAGATCACTCTACCTCAAGACCTAGCTATACCACTCTTGGACATATACTCAAAGAATGTCCCATCCTGCCACAAAGATACTTGTTCAACCATGTTCATTGGGCTTTATTCATTATAACCAGAAACTAGAAACAACCTAGATATCCCTCAACCAATGAATGGATTAAAAAAATGTGGTTAATTTACACAATGGAGTATTGCTCAGCTGTTAAAAGAATATATCACGAAATTTGCATGCAAATGGATAGAACAAGAAAAAAAAATCATCCTGTGAGGTAACCCAGACTGCGAAAGATAAATACGGCATGTACTCACTTAGAAGTGGATATTAGCCATTAAATAAATGATAACCAAGCTACAATCTGTAGACACAGAGAGGTTAGGCAAGGAGGAAGATTCTAGGGGGGATTCAGAGAACTCCTTGTATGGGGAAATAGAAGAGATTTCACAGGTGTGCTGGGGCAGGTGGGACAGGAGTGGGAGAAACGAGTAGGCAGAAATGGGGCAGAGGGAGAGAGTGTGGGGAGAGTAGGCAGGAACTGGTGGGCATTTGGGGTGGCGTGGAAACCTAAGGCAAGAGCAACGCCCTGGAGACTATGAACGTGAGCTTCATGAAGACTCAAAATAATGGCGGCTATGGAGCCACAACTGGCCATGTCGTGTAGAGAGTTGAGGCTTCCTGCAGCAGGACAAGGGTATTTTCAATTGAGTTGTTGGCCAAAAGGTTCCCATGGAAATCCCCAGTAACCCAGACTTCTGCTAAGACAAAAGGCTGTTCCATAGCAGGGCCCTATTGCTGAGGACACCATTCGCACGACACATTGAACATGAAGAAGTCAAGCTGGTGCCTATATGGAGCCCTTACTCCTATGGTCTAGTATCTTTGGTTCTAGTATCTTTTGGGGAAGGTACTCTGCAGGGTACCAAAAGAGAAATGTGGAACAGCAACCCAGCCACAAAACCTTTGACCTACAATCTGTCCTGCCTTAAAAATATTCTAAGGCAACGGTGGCAGAAAACTTGTGGCAGTAGCCAACCAATGTCTGATTTGACCTACAGCCCATGAGAAGGGACTCATATTTGACACTGCGTGAGTAACCAAGAACCAGAGACTTAGTAGCTCAGAAACCTAGGGTAAAATTAAATGCTGCTCATTAATAAATAAATAAACAAATAAATAAAACTGATTACTAATGATATTCTGATATAGTCATAGACCAGTGCTTTCTCCAGTCAGAGAGGCTTCCTCCTGCAGAAGATGGGAACAGATGTGGAGACCCACAGCCAGACATTACGTGGAGAGAGAGAGTCTAAGTTGGGGGTCTCCATCAAAGCCCTCCACTCTGACCTCATGAGAGACAGTAAGGGAATGGATCTAGAGGGGAGGGGA